>PVKN010029573.1:0-12962 GCA_004027915.1 Capromys pilorides
TGGTACATTGTGTCAACTTGAGGAAGCTTGGCTGGATCGGCTCTGCCAGAGCTGTGGGGGCCCCATCCTGCAGGATGAAGAGGGCCTGCCCTGGGAAGTTATTGGTCCCACCCTGGGGTGTGATTGGTTCCACCCTAGGGCCAGATGGGCCATCGCAGAGTGACTCAGCACAAAAAGTATATAAAAAGGAGTTGAGGAAGGCTTTCTGGCCTGGCCTTGCTCTGCCCTGCTTCCTTGGAGAAGTCCTGGGCTATGGAGGAGCTTGATCTTTGCAGCCACTTCGGAGGAGGTCCGATCTTCACAGTGGGGCGCCAGTGCAGAATTTGGAAGAGAGGCTTGATAGATGCCACGGCTGCTGCTCCTCCTCTGCTCTTTCTTGTTTCCTGCTTCTAAGAACTGCTGTTGTTTGCCTTGGAGCCAGCAGAGTATGAACTGAAATCTCCACAAACTGTGAGCTAAGTAAACCTTTCTTTCCTTCATTTTGAGTGTCTTTGTCCCAGAAATGAGTAAAAAGTAACTAAGACAGAAGCCCTAGCCCTTCAAGGTCAATGAGGACTCAAGATGTGAGAGCCTCTGCGGTGACATCCTATAACTCAGTTGAGTCCCTAATTTTCTGACCAAGGAGATTATGGGACCGCAGAGAAAAGTGATTGATAATGTATAGTATGCACAAGGAGAGCATCTAGAGAGAAAATATCTCTCAGGCTTTCCCAGAGAGCAAATTGGTCAAGCAAAGGCTGTGACTTATCCAGATGGCTGACACGGACAGAAGATCTAAGAAGTGCTGTACATCATCCCAAAGTAAATTCTGAGGAGATTAGCTGACCCTGTCAGAAAGCAAAAGTTAAATCTGTATTTATACAGGTCCTGTTTTAACTTGGTCTTAACCATCCAACAGGAAAGTATAACCACAAGATGTGGAAAATAATGCCATATTAACGTGCTAAACTGTAAAAGGCACAAGTTATTAACGACTTCTGACAATTACCAGCTGTACTGATTACTCGCTACTACCATGCACTATTGGACTATACAGGGTTATATTGCTGAATTCAAGTACCAAAAACCTTTGGATTGGTATCAAGTCTGAAAAGGTCTTCTAAAGGGTACTCTAAACACAGCTTCTCCAACTGCAGTGGAACACCCATCTCTGAAACAACAAAACAAACAAGAGGGATATGTTGGGAGCCGCGGAAGCTGGAAAATTGGTCGAATGTGTGAAAGTGAGACTAGGCTTTGGTGTCTAAAGCAGACAAGCTACCTCCGTCCCGAGATAAGCATCCCGAATCGTTAAGGTCAGCTATTAGTAACTAGGCAACTTCGTGTCACATGTTACTAACTTTGCAAAGGTATAAATACACATCCCTATTTTGCTTGAGGGAGGCCTTTCAGCAGCCAGGCAGACGAGTCAGTGCCTAACCCAGCTCTTGTCTTCTTGTCCATCTTTTCCTCATTCTTGCTGTCCTTTCTCCCCAGGTAGAATGGATCACACTGAGACCAACGGATCCCTACATAGTACATATAATACTTCTGCAATTAGGACATTTGAGTCAAACTCTCAAAGGTCTCCATATAAATTAACAGAATCTTGAAGAACGTTTTCCAAACAACTTCTACAAAATTTGTGAGTAGGGCTGGCCATATAGTTCAGCGGATAAGAGCGCCTGCTTAATCTCTCGGGGCTTTCTCTTTGATCCATCTCTCCTGCTTTGCTCTTTCACTGCATCTCTCTTACTCTAGCCAGAGAAAGCTCTTTGGCTTTATTTAAGGGCACTAGTTATTAGATTAGGCTGGATAACCCAGGACAGACTGCTATTTAAAGTGTAACCCGGTCGGGTAGATGGTTCAGTGGTCTAAAGCACCTGCTTAGGCAAGCTTAGGCAACCGCAGGGGCCTCGGTTCCATCCCCAGCACCACATGCTGTGCCAGCCCCACCCCCAGGACAGGCTGAGCTGTCCAAAATTAAATAAATAAAAATAAAGTCTGGAGCTGGGGAGATAGCTCAGTAGAGGAAACGCTTGCCTGGCAAATGCAAGGGCCTGAGTTCAATCCCCAGTTTTGCAAAATAAACTTATTTATTTTAAAAATAAAGTCTGTAACCTTAATTATATCTCCAAAGTCCATTCTGCCAGCCATGGTAGCAGATTCCTAGTTTCCCAAGACATTAGATGTGGACAAAGCCAGTGAAAGCTGCAGAGGGGGAAGGTTTCAGAGGCAGTGGAGATTCCAGCAGTGAAGCCCAGGTGTGTCCACAGGAAGGGACCCACAGGAGATGGCCTTGGCGGCTACAGGATGACAAACTGAGAAGCCTGGGTGTTAGGGTGTCATCCCCTGGACACTGGGGTCACTAATGGTAATCACGGAGCTGGAGTGGAGGGAGAGGTAGTGAGCCAGGAGCAGATCGGCAGAAGGGCTCAGCCTCACTGAGCACAGAGTTGCTGGGATCTTTGTCACCAGGTGTGTCCTGGAGCCTGGTCTGCTCGTCCTGCCTCATTACCGATGTGTGCTTCCGTGGATACCACGTTAGGAGGCAGTGGTGCGGACAGTGAGAAGCCACGGGGATCTACGGTTGGAGAGTGAATGCCCCTGCCCGTGCCGGCTGGGTGCTGTGCCTCTGAGCTGCATCACTACATCTCCAGCCCTGGAGCTATCCACTGTTTGCTTGCGCTCTCTCTCTCTTTCTTGCTCTCTCTTTGTCTCTCTCTTGCTCTCTCCCACTCACGCTCTCGCTCTCACTCTCTGTTTTAGATAAGGTTTTGCCGTGTACCCCCTGCTGGCCTCCAACCAGCACTGATCCTCCTTCCTCAGCCTCCCAACTACTGAGTTTACAGGTGTACACACGCGCCTAGCTGTGCCTCGAGGAGTGGTCTTGTATGTGTGTGTGTGTGTGTGTGTGTGTGTGTGTGTGTTTTAGGGAAGGGTCTACAAGGTGTTCAGGGTCTCACTACTAGATTGGACTCATAGTGATCCACCTGTTTACAGCCTCCCAAGAGCTGGGATTACAGGCAGTGCCACCACACCAGTCTCAATTGCCATCTCAGCTCACCTGGGGGATGGAGGGGGGCAAGGCACAGCAGGCCCGGGGGATTGAATCCCCAGCCCCTGCATCTGCTTGCAGGTGCTTTAATCCCCTGAGCTATTTGACAGGCCTGAGCAGTGGTCTTTAAACTGGAACACCAAGAAACAAGCAGACATGGACAGTTTGAGGGGCTCCATCTAAAGGGATCTCTGATGTCTGTGTGCTGCCCGCCTCTGCATCTACCCTGTCTATACCACAGTGGCTGTCCTTTCCCACCCACCCCCTTCACAACCCACTTCTCTTTACAAAAGCAAGGTGCATCTCTTCCCCACCCTGAATTTTATATTGCAAGTTTACCAAAGATATTTACCAAAGATATCATCTCTTTATGCAGAGTTCCATGTTGCGTAGTCTTTCCCCATCTCACATTTCTGTTGAATTTGAAGCACCACACAGGAGGCTGGGTGGCTTGACACAGGCCACTGCACTGGCTGCCATAGAGTAAGAGGGAGAATGGGCTGTTTTATTCTGTCCTCGGGTTCCAGGCCACTGTGACCAACACCGACCAGATAGGAGCAAAACAAAGACGGGCAGGAAACGCTGAGCCGGGGACTTTTCATCGTCCAGAGATGGGCCCAGCCCTGGGCTCTCTGCTTATCTAGATATTTAGTGGAGAACTAGAAGGCAGCGGGGAGGTGCAGAAACACAACTTGTTTGCTGAAGTTGACAAACGGGAAGGCTGATTGGCTGATGAATTTCGCGCTACGGCTGATCTTCGCAGGTTGGGTTAATTGGCTCCCATCTTCCTACAGCGAATTCTGAAGCTCAAGGTTGTGACAAATTCTAATTCAATCCGACAGTAAGAGGAGGCATTTTATTTTTTAAAATGTACCTTGGCAGCACTTGGGAGGCTGAGACTGGAGGATCACTGTGAATTCAAGACCAGCCTGGGCTACAAAGTGAGCTCAAGGCCAGTCTGAGCTGCATAACAAGACCCTGTCTCAAAAAAACCAAAAAGAAAACAAGTACCTTGGCAAGGCATATTAAAATTAATACTTTGTGCTTCCATTTCTGATTATGTTGGACTAAGGAAGGTATTTCTATATGAAGTAGCAGGAATTTCTTAACCTTGTTAAGGCCTTTCCTTTTTTTTTTTTTTTTCAGTACCAGGGATTGAACTCAGGACCTTGCACTTGCCAGGCAAGCACTTATTCTACTGACTACTTCCCTGGCCCAGCCTTTTCTTGATGTGCTTTTCAGAAACTGATGAAAGAGTCTAGCAAGGTCAGCAAATTATTTGAAAAGTAAAGTTGTTATCAACAAAACTAAAATGATAAATTATCGGCTGAGGGCTGGGAGATAGCTAGGCAGTCTAAGTGCCTACCTGGCAAGTGAAAGGACCCAGGTTTAATCCCTGGTATCCCATGCCATGCCTGAACCCCTGGGGCACACCATTCAGGCCACCAAAACCAGGTGTGGTGGCATATGCCTGTAGTCCCAGCACTGGTGAGACTGAAACAGGAGGGTCACACACTGAGTCCGAAATGCGCAGTGGGACCCTGTACCAAATAAATAAGTAAATAAATAAATAAGTAAATAACCAGCTGATAAGATATTAAAATTAACTTTTTTAAAATGTTGACTTTTAAGAGCCAGGCACATCTCTGTAATCCCAGCACTTGCGAGACTGAGGCAGGAGGATCAGTGCGAGTTCGAGACCAGCCTGGGCTACAAAAGTGAGCTCAAGGCCAGCCTGAGCTGCATAGAGTGACCCTGTCTCAAAAAGATAACTAACTAACTAAGTAAATAAGGGGCCGAGAGATAGCTCCGAGGCACAAGTGCCTGCCTGGCAAGTGCAAGGTCATGAGTTTGAACCCCGGTCCTGCAAAAAATAAATAAATAAAATATTGATTTGTTTTGTTTTGTTTTTTGGTACCCAGGGATCAAACTTGGAAACCTGTGCTTGCTAGGCTGGCACTTATGCCCCTGAACTGTCTCCCTGGCCCTAAAATATTGACTTCTTTTCTTTTTTTTGTCTTTTTGAGACAGAGTCTTGCTATGTGGTTCAGGCTGGCCTTGAGCTCACTTTTGTAGCCCCGGCTGGTCTCGAACTTGCACAGATCCTCCTGTCTCAGTCTCCCAAGTGCTGGAATTACAGGCATGTGCCATCATACCTGGCTAAAATACTGACTTCTGATGACAGCCTGGTGTAATTTTTTCCAAGACTAGGGATGAAGCCCAAGGCATTCACACTAAGCTACATCCCCACTGCCACCTTTTTCATTTTTTGTTTTGAGACAGGGTCTTGCTAAAAGTTGCACAGGCTGGGTTTGAACTTGCAGTCCTCTTGCCTCAGCCTTCCCATGCTGCTAGAATTACAGGTGTGTGCCCTTATTCCTGGCTATGGTGGAATTTAATTAGCAGCAAGTATGAGACTAGAAACTAGGAGACTCAGGGCGGGGGAGACAGCTCCATGGCACAAGTGCCTGCCTTGCAAGTGTAAGTTCGTGAGTTCGAACTGCGGTCCTGGAAAAAAAAAAACTAGGAGAGCAACCTGGAATCCCTGCTGTAGTGCACTCATGTTTTCCTTGGTCTTTTTGTGAGGCAGAGTCAGAGGCTGAGGATTGAACCTCACAGAGCTGCACTTGCATCTTTCATTTACTTTCAATGCTTGGCTATTTGTTTGAGACAGGATTTCACTTTGTAGCCCAGGCCGGCCTCAAACACAGAATTCCTCCTGCCTCAGCCTCCCAAGTGCTGAGATTACAATACCTGGCTACTTATGAGGGTGCTGTTCTAGGCCCCGACTATGAATAGTAACCATGTCTCACCTTTACAGTGTTTCTGGGCCTGGAGAAAGCAATGAGGCCCAACCCAGGCAGCAGTGTGCAGGGCAGAGGCAGGAGAAACCAGTGCTCCCTGGTTTATCTAAGCAGGTCTCTACCCACTAAGCTTGCCCTGAGCTGAGCACTGGCTGTAATCGTCCCTTTTCTGCGGCTGCACTAGGACCCCCGCAGCCGGGCAGCCTGGCGCCAGTGTCTGCTCCTCACCTGGCCATGGACTTTGAAGCATCCCATGGTGGTGGAGGACGCCATGCAGCAAAATGATGCCCATGGCACTGGTGGGGTCTCTTCCTCTTCCCCTGAAGCCACCAATGCCATCTCAGACCTGCACCTTCTGACCTCACCCAAACCTAATTACTGGCCTCTGAGCCCATTCATACCTGAACCTGGGAACACATTCAAACTATTATAAGCAGCTGGGTTAGGTATCAATTAATATACAGTCAGAGAGGGACAGGGCTCTGAAGGAAATGAATGAAAAATAACATCAGAATTGTGGTGGGAGGTGCATCTGAAGAAGGCCAGGCATCAAGGGAGAGACGCAATGGCCAGGCCTACACTGCCTCCTAAGGGGTAAATAATAACATGAGACTGTACCATAATTTAGCTCCATCTGGCCCAGCATCAGTCGCCCAGGTGGGTGACAGAGCATCTAGACCCATCCCCTCCCCACAGCGCCTGTGTTCTTTCCGTGTACTCTTGCTGTGGGTCTCACTTCCCTACTGGATCAGTATTAGCTAGGCAGCTAGAGCCTCTTGTTGTCTTCCTGTAGTCTGATCCTTGCTGTACCACATTACGACTCAGTGACCACCCGGGATCCCTCTTGGTAATCCGGGAGCTATTCTTCTTCCCCTTATTTCCAGTAAAACTCCCCTAATTTTGTCCTTTGGCGTGCAACTTCCTCAAGGTTGTGAGATAGAACTCATCACATCTGACATCTGGCAGATTAGGAGTTGATTATCTCTCCTTGATCAAAACTGTCCATAGGGATCCGTTGGTCTCGCTATGATCCATTGAACTCAGGGAGAAAATGGCAGCAGGAATGAGGAAAAGATAAACAAGAAGACAAGAACTGGGTCAGGTGGTGACTCATGTGCCTGGTTAGGGAAACAACCATTAGAGCAACTGTAGGGACCTTTATATCTTAGTAGGTTAACAGCATGTGACACAAGATTGCTTAGTGGATAATAGGCGACGTTAACCAGTCGGGATGCTTCTCTCAGGACTGAGGTACCTTGTCGGTTTTAAGCACTGAGGCCTAGTCCTGCTTTTCCACCTTAATGTTTTGTTTTGTTTTGTTTTTTTGAGATGGGGTCCCACTATGCAGTTCAGGCTGGCCTTGAGCTCACTTTTGTAGCCCAGGCTGGTCTCAAAATCACACCAACCCTCCTGCCTCAGCCTCCCAAGTGCTGGGACTACAGGTGTGCGCCACCAAGCCCAGCTTCCCATATGTGACCAATTTTCCAGCTTCCATGGCTCCCAACACCATCCCAGGGTCTGTCTTAGTGCTTGTGGGGGTCTGCAGACTTGAAACCCCTGTAGGTTAATCAAGGGGTTTTTGTTTTGTTTTTTGTATTTTAGGGAAGGGACTGCAGGTGTTCAGGGTCTTACTACTAATTCCAACTAGTAGTGGTCCACCTGTTTACAGTCTCCCAAGAGCTGGGATTACAGGTGGGGGTCACCAGGCCCAGTCTCAGTTGCCCTCTTAGAGTGCCCTGGGGGCGGGGCCAGCACCGGCAAGCCCAGGTGGCTGGCCCGACAGGCCCAGGATAGAACCTCCCTCGGCCCGCTGAACTATTTGGCCTGCCCTGGGGTTTTGTTTTTGTTTGTTTATTTCTGTCTTTTGAGGCAGGCTCCCATTATATAGTTCAGGCTGGCATCAGATTTGCTGTAGTCATCCTGCCTAAGCCTCTCTAGTGATGGCTTACGCCATCACACCTGGCTAAGGAACCTCTAATTGGCCTAGCTGGTGGGTCTTCCCGGGAGCCCCCACAACCAAACGATATACCCTGTCCAGGGCCTGAGCTCACCTCATCAGTAGGAAAGGGACAGCAGGTGGAGCCGGGCTGCTGCGCACTCCCCCTTCCCACTCGGAGTTGAGGGGCTCCCTCTCACCACCTGGACATTTTGCCCCTTCTCAAAGATGGGAGGTTCTGTGGACACACCTACCGTGAGTGCAGAGAAAGCACCAGATGGGAGACTGAGTGTGTGGGAATGAATGAATGAACGCATCAATAAATGAACAAATAGCGACATAGTTTCTCCAACTTCATGTTTTAGGACTGTTAGGTGTGGTAGTGGATGCCTCCTAAGGGAGGAGGATCACCAAGAGTCCAAGGTACACAGTGAGTTCAAAGCCAGCCTGAACTATGTGACATAATAATAAATAAAAGCCAAACTTGCCATTCCGTAGTTTGGTTTAAGCCTTGTAATTAATCTATACATCACACCCAGCTCCCTGTTACGCCTCTTCCTGGCCTCCTCCTTCACTGCCATACTTCAGCCTCACCATCACAATGCACCTTAAAGGCCATAAGATCCACTTAATTTTCACCTCTATTCAATCATTTATTCATGCAACAAACATTTATTGAGCAGGCACTGCTATGGATATTTATGAAACATACAAAAAGGAAAAAGACAAAATTCAGACCCCTTCCCTCAAAGAGCTCACATTCAGGATAAATGCATAGCATGAGGACCAGGGAGATAGCTCTGTGGCACAAGTGCCTGCCTGGTGAGTGCAAGGTTGTGAGTTCAAACCCAGGTCCTGCAAGCAAGCAATCAATCAATCAATCAATCAATAAATAAATAGCATGATACGGTTTTAGGCAGTTAAGTTAGACAGAAATATTATAGGCAAGGGACCGGGGAGATAGCTCAGGGGTACAGATGCCTACATGGCAAGCGTAAGGTCCTGAGTTCGATCCCCAGTCCCGAAAAAAGAAAAAAAGAAATATTATAGGCAGTCAGACAGGGCAAGGCCCTCAAGGAGTCAATGTGGAAGGCAAGGTGACTTTGCAACTTTGAAAGAGACAGACACTCCCGCTATGGCCCAGATCTCAAGACAAAACAGTAAACAAGTACAGCCACATAATACCCTAGGGATGAACACCAGCGATTGATATTCTTAGGGGTTTTTGTTGTTTTTTTTTTTTTTTATTATGGCCGACTCAGCCTGCCCTAAGGGTGGGGCTGGTGCAATATGTGGTGCTGGGGATTGAACTGAGATCCCTGCAGTTGCCTAAGCTTTAGACTACTGAACCATCTTGCTGGCCCCTCTTGGTTTGTTTTTTTTTTTTTAGTACCAGGGATCAAACTCGGGACCTTACACTTATGCCACTGAGCTGTCTCTTCTGCCCTGATATTCTAAGTTTTTGCTGTTTGGGGGGAGGGGTGGCAGATTGAGTCCACCCTGAGGACAGGGCTGCATGTGGTGCAGGGATCACCTGCCTAGACATGCCTAAGCAGGTGCTTTAGACCACTGAGCTAATTCACTGGCCCCCTGGCACTGATATTCTAAATAGGTATCAATCACCTTGAGAAAGTCACTAACCCAACCCCAAACAGGAAGAGACCCTGTTCTGTATTCAGGCCCAATTGCTCCATGACTCGATTCATCATTTGGTCCTGGACTTAATCAGTTTTACCTGAGCAATTGTGCTTGTAATCTCATTGGTTGAGCATAGTTTTGTCCCACCTCATGCCCACCTAAACAAGTTCTCATGTCCTCCACCTTAGACCCACCTCACCATATGGCTTACTCTTTAAAAGGCCCTGGAGGGCCGGAAACATGGCTCAGAGGTCTAAAGTGCTTATTTAGGCAAGCTTACGCAACCATAGAGACCATGGTTCGATCCCTGGCACCACATGCTGTGTCAGCCCCACCCTCAGGGCAGGCTGAGCTGGCCATGATAAGTAAATAAATAAATAATAAAAAAATAGAATAAACTAGCAGGGTGTGGTGGCACACGCCTATAATCCCAGAACTTGGGAGGCTGAGGTAGGAGGATCAGTGCGGGTTTGAGACTAGCCTGGGCTACAAAAGTTAGCTCAAAGCCAGCCTGAACTGCATAGCGAGTCTCAAAAAGACCAAAAAAAAAAGAATAAACTAAGAAGAGGGGCTGGGGAGATAGCTTCGTGGCACAAGTGCCTGCCTGGCAAGTGCAAGGTG
Source organism: Capromys pilorides (assembly GCA_004027915.1). Lineage (NCBI taxonomy): Eukaryota > Metazoa > Chordata > Mammalia > Rodentia > Capromyidae > Capromys > Capromys pilorides. The sequence continues at coordinate 10,037 of PVKN010029573.1, forward strand.
GTGAGTTCAATCCCCAGTCCCACAAAAAAATAAAATAAAAGTCCCTGGAACAGGCAGCTTCCTGGAGGACAACTTGCTCAGATCCTCCTTCTGTCCCCCTCTCAGACAGGAGCTTTCTTTCCCCCAATAAATCTATTCTGCCCTTAACCTCTGTTTGTTCCTAAAATTCGTTCTTCGGTTTTAGAGAACATGAACTCATCCCAGGTACCTCTGAGGCTGGGGTTTCATTACCCTATACCGATATGTCACTTAGTAAGAAGTTACATAAAAAAAGAAAAAGATGAGCAGAGAAAGCACAAGCAGGGAGTTAAAAATGACTTGCATAGGAAGGGTGGGGTGGGTGCACACACCTGTAACCCCAGCCCTTGGGAGGCTGTGGTGGGAGGGTTGCCTTGAGCTTAAATTAAGGCTAGCATGAGCTGTGTAATAAATTCAAGGCCAGCCCGGACTATACAGCAGGACACAGTGTCAGCAAGTAAAGTCAGCCACGTTTTCCCCACATTTCACACTTGTGTTCCAAATGCTGCTTCACTTATCTGCTTGGCTTTCAGACAGGTATCTATGGTTCATTTATTTTTTTCTATCTTTTTTCTTTTTTCTGTCATCCATTCAACCAATCTCTCCAAAGCTAAATTCCTAATCCTCTGCCTCCCTCTACAAAAGCCAAACAAATAAACTGGCATAGTAACACATGCCTGCAACCTCCAATCCCAGCACGCTGATGGGCTGAGAAGAGGACCAGAAGCTCCAGCTCAGCCTGGGCAGCTTAGTGAGACCCTGCCATAAATTTAAAAAGAAAAAGAGGGCTGGTGAGATGGCTTAGTGGTCTAAAGCGTGTGTGTCGGGAAGTTTAGGCCACCGCAGGGACCGAGGCTCGATCCCAGGTACCACATGCTGCGCCGCCCCCCACTCCCCAGGGAAGGCTGAGCAGGCCATAACACAAACAAATATGTAATGCGGTTTAAGAAAATAAAATAGGGCCGGCGAGATGGCTCAGTGGTCTAAAGCGCCTGCTTAGGCAAGCTTAGGCAACCGCAGGGACTGGGGTTCCATCCCCAGCACCACATGCTATGCCAGCCTCACCCCCAGGGCAGGCTGAGCCAGCCAGAACATACATATATACATACATACATATATAAAATAAAATAAATTTAAAAAAAAAAAAAAGAAAAGAAACTTTAAAAGAAAAAGAAAAGGGCTGAGGGTGGAGCTTGGCACGAAGACCTTTGATTCAATCCCCAGTACCACCCACAAAAATAAACCAACAACAACAACAAAAACTTCAGAAGACCCTCAACAGCAGGTCCACTCTATCTAACCGCAGAAGTAACCCGTGGCCTTTCCCTTTCAAACTTCACACTCACAACCCTCACAGATCCTGCTATTTCCTCAGGCCCCAGCCCAGGGCCACCGGTCCCATCTTCACCTGCTCCAAGCACCTGTGCCTGGGTCACCATGGCAACCTCTCAAGGCAGCCCGCTCCCCCCAGGACCAAAGCAATTCTTTTAAGCATTAATTCAGAACATCTCATTTCTCCACCTAAGTCCATTTTTTTTTTTTTTTTCTTTTTTTCCTCTTCCTCTTCTTTTGGAACTGTGGATTGAACTCAGGGCCATCGCACCGCACTCCATCCTCAAGCTTCCCTTTTTTCACACAGCATCTTACTGAGGTACTCAGACTGGCCTTCAGCTTTCAGTCCTGCTCCCTCAGCCTCCGGGAGGGCTGGGACTGCAGGTGTGTGCCTCTGGTCACGGCTTCCCAGCAAAGCCTCTGGTGGCTTCCAGGCCTCAGCTGAGAGCAGAGGACCCTACGCACGTGGCTCTCACTCAGCCGCCTGGGCCCTGCGGCCTCCCCAGCCTCCCCACCTGGCACACAGCCTGGGCCCAGGCCCTGCCCCTGCCTTCCCTCCAGGGCAAATGCTGGCCCAGGCTTGCACAGGGCCCTTCTTTTTCTGCTTGAACAGCACAGTGCCTCATACTAAATGTCTTCCCTGACCGCATTCCAGAGAAGAGTTCAGCCAACTGCTCCCAGGGACACTCTTTTTTTTTTTCCAGACAGGGTTTTGCTATGCAGTTCAGCTTGCCCTTATACTCACTTTGTAGCCCAGGCTGGTCTTGAACTCACAACAATCTGATCCCTCCTGCCTCAGCCTCCTGAGTGCTGGGATTACAGCTGTGCACCACCAAACCTGGCCAGGGACACTGTCCCGTTCACTTCTGGATCCTTGGCTCTTGGGCCAACGCCTGGCACATAACTGATGCTCTGTAAGCCTTTGCTGCAGGAATGCATGAAGCAGGCTCAGGTGTCTGGAGCTGGAGAAGTCACCCTGGCACCAGAATCCACCCTGGGAAAAGAAATTTTCAGTGTGAACTCTGAACATATTCATGACACACTACCACTGCCACACATGCTTGTAAGCATACACACAATCATACATACACACACACACACACACACACGGAGCCCTTGTAAACACACAACCAAGAGAAATGATGCAGTGTGCCTGTCCATAGGGTAGAAAGTACAGATACACACCTGTAATCCCAGCACTACAGGAGGTTGCGACAGGAATATCACATGTTCTAGCCTTTGTGTGTGTGTGTGTGTGTGTGTGTGTGTGTGTGTGTTTTAGCCTTGAGTGGGCAACTTAGTGACTTGCCAAGGCCTTGTCTCAAAATAAAACAATTTAAAAGGGTCTGAGGTAAGGCCAGGGAGATAGTTCAGCAGCACAAGCACCTGCCTGGCAAGCACAAGGCTCTGAGTTGAATTCCCAGTACACAAAAAAAAATTTTTTTCAAAGCTCTGGGGATTTCATAGCTCAGTTGGGAAAGCCCTAGGTTCAATCCCAGTACCAAAAAAAAAAAACCCCACTAAAATCAGTGAAATGCTTAGGCATGTACAGAAAGGAACTAGATTATATAAAGGA
>PVKN010029574.1:0-12954 GCA_004027915.1 Capromys pilorides
TTTATTCTTCCAGAATAAGCTCAAATTTGGCTCCCTCAAACAATATTACACTCTCACGTGAGGGGTACTGTGGCACTTAATTTAAACATTTGTCCCAGTGTTTGCCATGCTGAAGTTCTTTCCATGTTGAAATGTTCCTATTTGCATAGCTGTCTCTAAAATATATTGAAAACATCTCATTTATGGCTATATCTTCAACCCACATCGGAAGACCTGAAACAGACCTGAACTGACACCTTCTCAACTGATAAATGTGTCTCAACGATAAATCAGTCAGTTAACTTTAGGTTTGGAACACCAAACTGACTTAGCATAGAACGTTTTTCTTAATTTCCGCAGACTACCACCAGTTTCAAAGTAAAGTTACAGCAAAAGCAATTCCAGGAGAAATGTCAGTCACAAACTATACACAAGAAACAGTTCTCTGGTCTCTATTGGCTACCTTTTTAGTTTCCCTGGACTTACTTTTAGTTGATTGTTTCTCTAGGTTTCCAAGGACTTCAGTCTATTATAAAAAGTTTGCAAACGGGCTGATGAGATGGTTCAGCGGTCTGAAGCGCCTGCCTGCTTAGGAAAGTTTAGGCAACGCCAGGGACCACATTTGATCCCAAGCACCACATGCTGCACCAGCCCCATCCCCAGGGCAGGCTGAGCTGGCCATAAAAATTAATCAATTAATTAATTAATTAATTAAAAAAAAAGTTTGAAAGCAACAATTTCACATCTTTAACCACTCTTAAGTTGATTTGCCATGTCAGGCCTCACTATGAATTATAAACTCTGCTTTTTTGTATATAACAATGACAAGAGACAGACGGACAGACAGACAGAAACAGACAGGCAGGCAGGCAGACAGATAGACAGGGTTTAAACAGACAACTAAAATTTGAAAGTTACCAGATGCCAAATCATGATCATAGCCACCTGATGCCACAGTCCACTAAATATTGGCTAATTTTCTATGACATTGGTTTCTTTCTTAAGAAATACTTAATCTGAGTGGCCCATGGAAGTGGATTACAGCAGATTAGGCTTTTTTCTTCACTTGTTTCTCTAATAACATAAAAGTCAACTAAGAAGTATTAGAATTGAGGCTAAGGCACAATCTATGGGCAAGTTGAGACATTTTTATCTTCTGAAATGTAGAAATTACCCAAATCATGGAGGTGTGGAGAACTGAGGCTGTTTTCATAAATTCCTGCAAGGAAAAATACAAGCTTTTGGTAGTATGCACCTGTCTTCTTAGTAATTTCAGGGTCCAGAAGACAGAAAGAGCCCTGTGACCTGGGTTAACATGGGTGAGAATGGAAAATTGGTGCTGGGAGTCAATGTGAATAGTTAAATTTTAGAATTACTATTAATGGATATTAATAATTATTTTAATTGTTAAAATGAAAGTTACTTTTTATTGACTTGAGTTTTTTATAATTATGGTAAAATATGCCTAACATTTACCCTTTCAGCCATTTTAGGCGTGTGGTTTGGTGGCATGCATTGCATTCAGTGCTGCAGAACCATCACTGCTATCCATTCCCAGAATTTTTGTCCCCATCCAACAGTCGCTTTCCGTTTCTGCTTCTCCTCCGGCCCTTGCTGTCTGTTCTGTGTTCTGCTGCTGTGAATATACCGATTCTCACATATGTGGAATCCTCGGTTTGCGTCCTTTCTCTATGACTTGTCCTTTTGTTTCTGACTCATTTTACTTACCATAACATTTTCAAAGTTCCTCCATGTTTCAGCATGGAGTAGTAATCTGTTCTTTTTATTGCTGACTGAAGGCTGTTCCATTCTACAGATGTGTCACATTTTGTTTACCCGTTCATCTGTGGATGTTTAGGTTGTTTTTCATATTTGAACTATTTATTAAAACTAAAGCTGTAGTTAAGTGATGGTGCATGCCTGTAATCCCAGCTCTTGGGAGGCCGTAAACAGGTAGATCACTACCAGTCCGATCTCATAGTGAGACCCTGAACACCCTGTAGGCCCTTCCCTAAAAAAATAAAAAAATAAAAGCTGCAGTTAATATGTGTGTTCAGATCTTTGTAAGGACATGTTATCCATCTTCTAGGGCGTATAACTAAGAATGCAATTGCTTGGTCACGTGGTACTTTCGTGTTTAACTTTTGGGGAGCTGCCAATCTGTTTCCTAAGCATTTACATCATTTTCTATTTCTATCAGAAATATATGAGAGTTCTAGTTTCCTTATACCCTCACTAACACTGGTTATTATCATTGTTCTTGTTTTAATCCCAGCCATCCTCTTGGGAGTGAGCAAGAATCCGTTATGGCTTGGCTTTGCATTCCCTCATATCTAATGAGGCTGAGCATCTTTTCATGTGCTTATTGCTATTCATGTATCTTCTTTGGAGAAGGGTCTACTCAGGTCATTTGCCCATTTTTGAAATGCATGGTCTTTTTGCTATTATCATAATTCGTCACATATCTTAAATGTAAGTCCCATATGAGCTATGCGATTTGTAAATATTTCCTCCCATTCTATACATTTTTTCACCTTCTTGGTGCTGTTTTCTGAAGTTTTTTAATTCTAATGAATTTCAATGTATTTTTGTCCCTGCATTGCTTGTACCTAAGCAATAGTCTAGGAAACCATTTCCTAATCCAAGGTCATGAAAATTTACTATTTTATTTTATTTTTGAGACAGGGTCTTGCTGTGTAGTGCAGGTTGCCTTGAACTTGCTTGTGTAACCCAGGTTGACCTTGAACTCAGAGACACACACACACACATACACACACACACACCCAGCACACCTCCTGTGTGCTGGGATAGTAGGCATATGCTACCATGACCAGCCAATCTTTTTCTTCCTCTAAGAATTTAGAGCTTTAACTCACATTAAATCTCTGATCCTTTTTTAATTTGTGTGTGAGGTTAAAGTCCAATTTCAGTCTTTGGTATAGAATATCCAGTTCTCCTACTAGCACCATTTATTTTTTTGTTTTTTGTTTTGTTTTGTTTTGTTTTGTTGTTAGCACCATTTGTTAAAAAGATTATTTCTCTATGAAATTATTTTGCCCCCTTTCTAAAATCAGTTATCTTTTTATCTAAGGCTTTCTGGATTCTTAGCTATATGTATGGTGCCAGGAAATACAGTCTTTTTTTTTTTAATTTTATTTATTTATTTGTTTGTTTGCTTGTTGTGTTTGTTTGTTTCTTTATTTATTTATTTTGTGGCTGGCTCAGCCTGCCCTGGTAGTGGGGCTGGCGCAGCATGTGGTGCTGGGGATCGAACCGCAGTCCCTGCAGTTGCCTGAGCTTTTCTAAGCAGGCGCTTTAGACCACTGAACCATCTCACCGGACCCAGGAAATAAGTCTTGAGTCTTAATATCTATAACTTTGTAGTAAGTTTTCAAATTAAAATGGGTGAGTTTTCTAACTTTGATCTTTTAAAAGATGTTTTAGCTATTTTTAGTCACTTCAACATTTCCGTATGAAGTTTAGGATCAGTTCCATGTGGCTGGGATTTTTATAGGCATAACTAAATCTATAGGTAGTTTGGGAGTTATTAACATTTTTAAAATATTAAGTTTTTCAGGGCTGGTGAGATAGCTCTGTGGTCTAAAGTGCCTGCTTAGGCAAATTTAGGCAACTGCAGAGACTGCAGTTTGATCCCCAGCACCACATGCTGTGCCAGCCCCACTCCCAGAGCAGGCTGAGCCAGCCATAATATAAGTTAAAAAAATAAATAAATTTTTAAAAAATTAAGTTTTTCGGTCCTTCAACACAGGCCATCTTTGTTTCATGACTGTGTGTGTGTGTGTGTGTGTGTCGCTCAGCCCACCCTTGGGGTGGGTGTGGCACAGCATGTGGTACCAGGGATAGAACTGTAGTCCCTGCACACTTGCCTAAGCAGGAGCTTTAGACTGCTGAGCTGTCTCGCCAGCACTGTTCATGGTTTTTGTTTAAAGCAGTAAATTGGTTATTTAGAAGTTCTTTCTGTCCTGCAGTCCCCATGCTTGTTTCAAAAGCCATCACATTAGTATAATAGACCACTTTCAGGTGAGTTGTTGGGAGTAGCAGTGGGCTAATCATACCTCTTCTGATTTTTTTTTTCCTACTGAAAATGAGAGTTGACCTCTTACTAATACATGAAACTTGAAGATACAATCCATGAAGAGAGGTAGTTGGCTATGACTTCAGCTATATGAAGCAGCCCAGTCTTCACAGAGAAGCAGAGATGAGCGATGGGGCTGCTCAGGGCTGTGGAGGCTGCTCCATCTGATATGTCCCTTGTTCAGGTGGAGATCTCTGTTGAAACCAAAGGAGTCACAGCCAACGTAAGGAGAGGCCGTTGCCTACAAGTAGGGAGTTGCGAGTGACAATTCAAAACTTCCAAAGCCTGCTGAATTTGAGTGTAGTTACTGGGAGATTACTGAACGGGGTGCTGTTGCTACATATGAAGGCTCTTCTTTTGTGTTGTGTGCTGCTGTACTGTGCTGCTTTTCAGCTGAATCCCTTGGAGTGTCCTAGACTAGCAATCAGATTATCAGAAAACATTTGCCTTTCTTCTTTCCTGAATATGCCTCTGTGTGCGTGTACACATGTGTGAGAGTGCAGGAGTATAAAAATTCTTTTTCTTGTCCTACCTAGTGCCTCTGGAACAGTACTGTGGAAGAACAATGATAGTCAGCATGCTTATTTTGTCCCTGACTTTATAAAAGGACTTTTTTTTATTTTGGTGGAACCAGGGATCGAACTCAGGCCCTTGCACTTGCCAGGCAGGCACTTGTGCCCCTGAGCTATCTCCCTGGCCCCTATAAAAGGACTTTAATGTTTTCATTTAGGTATAATTTTTATAATTCTTGTCTTTAAAATAGTCTTCATTATAGTAAGAGGATTTTTTTTTCTTCTAATCTCAATTTAATTTAAATTTTAAAAATTTGAAATTATTTTTTCAAACAATTCTTCAGTATTACTTAAGTTCATATTGCCTTTCTTCAATGTCAATTACATTAAAATATGTGAAACTAGATGACTCTTCCACTTCAGTGTCCCCCCTTGACTTGATGAGTGTGCTGTACCCCGACTGTAACCTAGGAACGCTGGCCGTGTTTGTTTTATGAAAGACTACGTCACGGGGAGCCTGTGTGTATCAGAGCTGGTCCTCACTGTGCGTGGCATTCATGTGCACACGTTTCATGTAACATGATAATACACAAAACAAAAGATGTCTAGTTTAGGCAGTTGATTGATTTTTTTTTTTTTTTTAATGTGTGTGTGTGTGTGTGTCCAGCTCAGCCCACCCTAGGGGCAGGGCTGGCATGGCGTGTGGTGCCCAGGATCAAATTGCAGTCCTTGAGAGCTTGCCCATGTAAGCTTGCCTAGGCAGGCACTTTATACCGCTGAGCTATCTTGCCGGCCCCAGGAGGCAAATGATATGCAAGTGAAGACAAGGACCTTCCAGAGAAGAATAATAAATTTACAAAAACCTGATAAAATAATAATAATGTGTTTGTGGGTGCCTGTATGAATGTGCCTTCAGGTGTATGTGTTCATTCCCATTTGCAATCTCTTTCACAGTCCCCTGCTTTCAGTATTACTATAATCCTTTGAGGTGTCAAGTATTATTCCCTACTTAGCAGATTGAAATGTTAAGATTTAAAAAGATTAGCAGAAGCCAAACAGAGAATGTAGATCTTCCAGCTTGATATTCGCTGTTCTTTCCACCGCTGTGCTGAGGGCTCAGCCCTCTGCAGGCCACACATGTCTTGGCTGTGTACAACACCCAGTGAAGGTTAGAAGGGAGGAGGGGGTCTGGCTATCTGGGTGTCCTCAAATGTATAACTTCAGTGTTTGTCTCATTTGAGATCCCTGCAGTGAAATTGAATGAGCTGCTTGAAAACTTTTATGTCACCGTTAAGAAGAGTGACGGCTCAGACTTCCTGGCCACCTCGCTGCACGCCATCCGCCGAGGCTTGGACCGCATCCTGAAGAACGCGGGCGTGGGCTTCTCTATCACCAGCAGCACCTTCAGCTCTTCCACCAAGAAACTCAAGGAGAAGCTGTGGGTGCTGAATAAGGCAGGCATGTCGGGTGCCCGTTCCCGAAATATCGTCTACTTCTCTCTTTCTGACGAGGAGGAGATGTGGCAGGCAGGGTGTCTAGGGGACAACAGCCCCGTCACTCTCCTGTCCACTGTGGTCAAGTACAACAGCCAATACCTGAACATGCGGACCCTGCAGGAGCATGCAGATCTGATGTACGGGGACATCGAGCTGCTTAAGGACCCACAGAACCAGCCCTACTTCGCCCGGACGGACAGTGTCAAGCGGGAGAGTCGCAGCGGTTCCACCAGAGTGTGTCATGGGAAAATCTACCATGAGCATTCCAGGGGACACAAACAGTGCCCATACTGCCTCCTCTACAAGTACATGTACATCCACCGGCCACCCACCCAGATGGAGGCCAAGTCCCCCTTCTACCTCACTGCCAGGAAGGAGGCTGCAGACATGGGCAGTGTGTGGTATGAGGAGCAGAGGATGGGACTGCGGTCTCTTCGGGGAATTGTCCCAAACTTAGCCAAGAAGGTCAAGCTGGAAAACTGTGAGAACTTCACTTTTGTCTCTTTTACTCAGGTCTCCAGGAGGCTTGGCTCTCATAGCTGCTGCCAGTGAACCCACGGGGTCCAGGCCTCTGCCTGGCCCACCCTCACAGACCAGAGTCAGCAATAGCCCAGAGTTCTGGGATGGCGGAGGCTGCCCACACGTGATTCCATGGACCTGCTGCTCTTCATCAGTGTGGCCTGCTATCCCTCTGACTTGGAGTTTGTTTTTTAAATCAAAGTAGACGAATCTAAATAATTTGGCTGTTTTATCCAAATATGTGTTACCTTCACTCAGTCACAGAAGCAAACACAACATATAATTGCTAGCAACAAGAGTGAGGAAATTTATTTTATCTAGTGCCTTTTTAGCACAGGTTTTCTGGGGGAAAAAAAAAATCAAAACTGTTTTAAGTACCATGTTTAAAAATCCCAGTAGCCCAGTAGCTTTAGAATGTCATGAAGGCTGTACACTTTGTTGAATTACACTCTCAATAAGGAACCAGAAAGAGGGAGGCTGACATGTTAGAGAAGAATTGCACTTGACACACCTTTGTGTTTTGCGGTGGATGACGTGCTCCTGCAGAGCAGCAGCCTTGCTTGAGAATGTCCCACAGCATCTGCCGAGGGACAGGGGCTGCCTGGTGCCCTGGAAGGATCAGTCCCTGCTGTCAGTGGAGAAAATTTTATGAAAAGATTAACGCACCAAAAGGATGTTTGTGAGGACAAGGTTTCCAGTGAGCTAGACTGTACCACACAGAGCATTTCCAGTAGTGAGAGAAAACGCCTTGGGAAAGCTACGTGTGATCCAAATGTGAAAACCTCTGAAGCAGAAGTGCCTATGTCTTAGTTCTCAGCACCATGTGAGAGCGCTTTTCATTTGAACATTTTGTAGAGGCTGTTGTTGTTTCCAATCTGTTCTTCATGTCATAGTTGTCCTGTCAGTGTATAGCACTGGATGTATGAAACAGCTAACAGTACTGTTCAGGCTTAACCAGGAAAGTTCAACAAAATGAGCCACAGGGGCAAAAGATCCCCAAATGTGTTTATTAAAAGCTTTGAAATGTTTTTAATCAAAGTATGACTTTTTGAGCCACAGTAGATGTTACCCGTTCAGGGTTAGCACAGATGCTTGGGGCAGTGTGACTTGGGCAATCCAACAGGTAAGCAAACCCAGCATTAAAGGTGAGGTGCTAAAACCAGAGCATCAGGAGAGATTATGAAATGCAGTTTGAAACGGTTTCACTCAGGTGAAGCTCAGCCTGACCCCTTGTTCAAACGTCAGCAGATCTAGGTGTGGTGACGCATGCCTGTAATCCTGAGGCAGGAGGATCACTGCAAGTTCAAGGCCAACCTAGACTACATCGTAAGTTCAAGGCCAGCCTGAACCACACAGCAAGACTGCCTCCAACATAGATAAAGAAACACAGCAGAATTTTCTAATAACTACTCTGAATGCAACAATAACTGACAAAAGAACCCAAAGAATACTAAACATAATAGTAATTTCTAGGTGTCTTTGTTTTATATTTGAGGAAAGACTGCTATCTGTTTATGTCACTGTGTTCTATATACATTTTCTAATCCCAAATTAAAATCCCAATACAAATTCATTTTGTAGGAGTCTTAAAATCAGCCCTGTTTATTCCTCAAAACATTATCCCAGTGTTTGTCTTGATTGTTTAAAATCATACTGGTCTTTGAGCTACGTGACACTCTACCAGAGAAGACTCAACCACTGCTGCCTTACGGTCCATTGGTACGCCATTTCTAGTTACCGCACATTTCTAGTTCTGTTTACTAGTTTCCTGAGTAGAGATTAATTTCAGTGTATCTTCATGTGTATATAAGTAACAAGTAATAGTTAATAGTGCTATGACTTGATATTGCCTATTGTTCTGTCGTGATTTCTTATAGTGAATGTAGGGTGTTGGTTAAGAAGAGTAGACGCAACACATTAGGTACAGTTTCCTTTCGTTTGCTAAGTACTCAAAGGAACTGTGTTTGTGGAAAGCAAATGGTCACTCTCCTCTCAATTCTTCACTTAAACTGAAATATAGCCTATGCGAACTGTCACCGTACCCTACAGCCTAATTCAATAAAACCTCCATTTTCATTCTAAATAGATTCAAGAAGAATTGTTATTAGGAATCACTGGGATCTTTTCAGATTCTAACATTTCCAAAAGTAGCAATAGTTGGTCCAGAGGTTGTCACCTTTCTGTTGATTAAGGCTTTTCAGCAACTCATAACCATCTCTCTTCAAGTTAGTTGCCTACCACCTATAGGATGTATTATAAATCCCTAGAGTTCAGTGACACCAGATGTAATGAAAGAACTATCTCTGAGCATCCTAAATGCCATTTAGCACAGGCTTCCTTGGAAAAAGGGAGGGGGAAGAAAACATGAAGTGCTGCCACGTGCCACCCATCGCCCTAGGTACTGTTGTGTGTTGTGTGTATGCACATGCATAGATACACGCGTGCTTTAACCTTCCATGTGGTAAGGCTGTGAAGACCTGCCTGTGAGCCAAAGCCATAGGGCCCTATGTGTTGGCCCTATGTGTGGCCATGCCTCTCCTCAGAGGACACTGGGGAGGGCAACAGAGCTCTCTCTAGCTGGCCATTAGCCAAGGTAGTACCTGTGTCTTTCCAGTCTGTCCTGTGCCACCTCCCCTGGAGACCATGAGTTTCTACTCTTAGCTGAAAAAGGAGACTCCTAAGAGAAGGAAGAGGGGAGGTTAAGAGCATCTCCTCCACTCATCTTTGAGTTTTGTGCTCCCCAGGTGTTGGGAATGAATACCAAGAATTCCCGAGTTCACCTACGGTGCAGGCTGCTCCTGAGCCCTGCATGAGGAATGGAGGTGCTGCAGGTGTGAGAAGACCTGGGAAACCCACACCACCATACCCCCCGTGTCTGTGCTGGAAAGAGCTCGGGTCCCACCTCCCAGAATCCAGAAGGCCTCCTTCCCTGCCGGGAGTTGAGTTTGGCAGAGATAATAGGGTATCAACTTGATCAGTTAGGTCTAACTGAATATAAAGAGTTTGACACAGTACTAGGCACATCAGAAGCACTCAGTAAATGTTGGCTTTTTACTTAATCTGCGTTATATCACTATTTCTTCCATTGTAGACATTCTGTGTCCCTTAAACTTGAAGAGGAGGTCAAACCTATAAGCTGATCAAGTGAACAGATTTATGCCCGGGATTTCTACCTCCAACGTACCCAAGCCCTGATACCTCACATAGAAGCAAAAGCAAATGAAGAACAGAAAAACCTTAAGAGGCTTTACAGAAAATTTATCCACTGTTTTGTGCATTTGCACAAAAAGAAAAAAAAAAAAAAAGAATGGTGTGGAAGCACCTACCAAAGCAGGGTAAAAAATGGCCTCTTTGGTTGTGCAGTGTTGCCCAGCCTTCCTTGATTTTATACTGCATTAATTAATCTACCTGGACTAATAAATGGGATTGGAAAAAATGTCAAGTTCTGTTACCTTGAATTTTATCCTGAGTCTTACTAAAAGCACTGACCAAAAAAAAAAAAAAAAAGGCCAGGTATGGTGGCACACGCCTGTAATCCCAGCACTTGGGAGGCTGAGGCAGGAGCATCAGTGCTAGTTCTAGACCAGCCTGGGCCTACAAAAGTGAGCTCACGGCCAGGCTGAACTGCACAGTGAGACCCTGTCTCAAAAAGACAAAAAAAACAAAAAACAAAAAAAAACTAAAAAAGGACCGGCAAGATGGTTCAGCGGTCTAAAGTGCCAGCTTAGGAAAGCTTAGGCAACTGCAGGGACCGCAGTTCGATCCCCAGCACCACATGCTGCACCAACCCCACCCCCAGGGCAGGGTGAGCCGGCCATAATACAAAAAGCAAAGCATGGAGCACTTTTCAGCATATTCATACAGTCATGAAGAAAGTCTGGACAAAGTAATATTAATGTAGAAACGAAAGCCTCTCTGCAGTCAGAGGTTCCTGGGAGCTACTTCTCCCTTCTCCAGAGTGGGATCATCTCCCGCGTGAACAGTGTTCACACCTCTGCAGTTCCTCAGGGTGGGGAGGTGGCACCACCGGGGTGCAGCTGCCAGGTCCTCACCTAACCCCTAACCTCGCACTGTTCTGAGAGGCTTTCTTTAGGAATAAGATGTCTCTTGATTTTTCTAATTCTAAAACTTGGAAGATTATTTTCCTGTCTCTAAACAGCTGCAGTTGATTAGTTTTCTCATTTTAGACCAGTGGTGGGGGGGCCAGCGAGATGGCTCAGTGGTCTAAAGCGCCTGCTTAGGAAAGCTCAGGCAATTGCAAGGACTGCGGTTCGATCCCCGGCACCACATGCTGCGCCAGCCCCACCACCAGGGCAGGCTGTGCCAGCCACGAAATAAATAAAAGAAAGAAACAAACACAACAAGCAAATAAATAAATAAAATTTTAAAAATAAATAAATTCTATAGACCAGTGGTGGGAACCTATGGCCTGGGTGCCACAGTGGGCTGTTGGTCATCACTGGAAGCTCTAAAAGGTTCCCCGTCTAGGGGGCCGGCGAGATGGTTCAGTGGTCTAAAGCGCCTGCTTAGGAAAGCTCAGACAACTGCGGGGACTGCAGTTCGATCCCCAGCACCACATGCTGCGCCAGCGCCACCACCAGGGCAGGCTGAGCCAGCCACAAAATGAATAAATAAAGAAACAAACAAACACAACAAGCAAACAAATAAATAAATAAAATATAAAAAAAAAAAAAGGTTCCCCGTCTATGGCTGAGCTGTCACTGGCTACACTGTTACCACGTAAAGAGAAGGTACAAATGCTGCTCCTATGAAACAGGCACTGCTTTGCAACTTTTATGAAACACGGATTGCTAACAAATTTTTTTTGAACTCCTGATCAGTTATCTTTAGGCATCAATGAATGCAGACAGCAAAGACCTCCATGAAGAGCTGCCTGATTTTCCCTAGATAAGCTTCAAGTTAGCGCAGGTGAAGGCCTATACATATTTAGAAGCCGCTAAGAGAAAGCTCTAAACAGAATACACTGAAAGTTTCAAATTTGTATACAAATGGCTTGGCTTAGGTATTGATATTTTTGGGCGGGGGAGAGGGATTTTTAATACTGTGTATTAAAAGAAAAATATGCAGGTGTAAAGGCCATGCTCCTGGGTAAGGATCTTTGTATTTTCCCATATAGATGAATCAATTCAATAAAAACATGAGGTAGCGAACTCCTTTCTGAGAAAGGAGGCAGCCACGAGGGTGATAATTAGAAATTCATCCATCTGGCATGTATGTGTTCTCACAGGGTAGGATTTCCAAAAACAGCTTTCAGGGAAGTTGCTCATCCTTAAAGCAAAGTTTGCTTATGATAATCGTGATGATTTTGAGAAATTCTAGTTCTGTTTTATGTTTATTTTTTAATGTTTCTCCAGTACTGGGTGTTGTACTGTGTCCTGCTTCTTCTGCCCTTATTTTTTGAATGAAGATCTTGCTTAGTCATCCAGACTGGGCTTAAATTTATGTCCTCCTGCCTCAGCCTCCCACGGTGCTGGGATTATATATTCAAACCGCCGTGCCTGGCAATAAATTCTACTTTTTCACAGTCCAACATATCCAGAGACATGTTCATCTGTTGATTAAAATCTGCTTTTTATTCAATTATAATCTTTTAGTATCTAATGTAGCTTATACATAAATTAACCATTTGAGGAAATATTTAAGGCCAAAAACCTGGATAGTATGTAGATGCACCCTAGTTTCATTAACATTAATAGTTGTTAGATACATTCTCCAGCCCACCCCCCACCCTTAAGAGGAAGATGGCCTCTCAGATACTTCATGGTCCCTCGCGTTTAGCTCTAGTTACTGTCTGCTGATGGCTGACGTCCGACTTCCGCGGACTTCTCGTAGCAGCCTCACCGCGCTTCTGCAAAGTGCGCCTCACTGTTCCCATTTTACTTACTGAGAAACCAAGGCTTGGGTAATGCAAATAAGCTTCTCAGTTCACTTCTCAGTTCTTGCAGAGCTAGTAAGTTTTACTAGCTAGTAAGATTTAAATGTAAACACAGATCTTCTGACTCCAAATCCAGTGCTTAGTCCATTAGAAAGAAACTGCCTTCTTCAGGACCATAAAGGCCATTGAACTTGTAAAAAATGAAGAAGTTTCTACTTCCTTGGTCGGTATCCCATTTCTCAAGCCGTACTGTGCTCAATAATTGTGGTTGCTTGGTGCCATTTAATAGTTCTTGGACACCCTGATAGTATTTTGTGAATGAGTGTAACACTTTCTCTCCCCGAAGAACCTTGTGTCTTTATCCACTAATTAATTTGTTTATATTATATAATATCTACCTTAAAGGGCAGATGGTTATGCCAGTTTATTTTAAGTCAGTTGGACATAGGAAATAGG
>PVKN010029575.1:0-12949 GCA_004027915.1 Capromys pilorides
AGCTGATTGGCCGTCTTTCCTCAGGTGGCCAGAAGGGTGGAAATAAATTACGTCCTGCACTAAGTTGGAGAGGAAAGGGGAAGTGGTCTTGATAAAATGGACTTCTGTTTTAAGAGCATCAGCCATATTAGATGACCACCATAATGACTTTAGCGAATCATAGTAAAGCCAGAACCTATCAGTCGGGACACTTCCTTTTTCTTTGAAAGTTCATTGTCAGAGGCAGGTATATAGTAATGTGTGTAAGGATATGAGAAAAGGTGGAAACATACAATTAACTGCCAAACCTGCTAGGGAGTCTTAAAACAAGGATGGCATTGAGATTAGAGAAAGGGATGACCAAAGAACTGAGGGAAAGAGGCCTGCAGAAGGGCCCTGCTGACTGTCCTAGAATATTCTCCAGCCCCAAGGCAGGTCCCTGATTGGTGAAGGCTAAAGCCTTTCTCTAATTTGCAACCTCAGTTTCTCCACCAGCCTTGCTCCTCCATGTGTATCCCTGTTCTGCACCTCCCTCCATATTCACACAAGCAAACAGCTCATCTACTCTGTGTTGTTACTGTTTGATCCCTTATTTTCTAAGTGATAAGATACTTTCCCTACATTTATACATTTCTTAAAATTAAGGCATGTTAAAAACCAAAGTTGACATTTAGTGTGAATAAATTTTGCCCTTAAATCTATTATTATATATTATAGTCTCCAGGCAGGGTGGCGTACACCTGTAGTCGCAGCACTCAGGAGGCCGAGGCAGGAGGATCATTGTGATTTTGAGACCAGTCTGGACGATAAAGTGAGAAAGTGCGCTCAAGGCTAGTCTGAGCTGCACAAGCACATCCAGTCTCAAAAAGATAACAGCAAAAAGTGTATATTATAATAAATTTGTTACCCAAAGGCAGAGGCTCTGGAGTCTGGTTATCCTTGCTTTCAAGGAACTCATAATGCAATAAGGGGATACAGGCAGGGAAGCAGATGGTACAGTGTGAAAACTACTTGGGAGAGATTCTGGGGTGCCCAGGAGGACGTCTCCACCCAGCCCGTAGATGTGCTAGGAAAGGCTTTGTAGAGAAAGTGGTTCCCCACTGGGGCTAATCGTGTCCTACTGTGGGACACTTTTCACTGTTTTCAGATCAGCTAGAGACACTGGTGGGTTGGTACTACAAGAGATGGGAGAAGATGCTGCCAGCACTAACGGGTGGCTGATGTCTGGAATGGGGCATAGCATCTACATCTCCGAGGACAGCCCCATGGGCAAGCAGTTGTCTGGCTCCAAAAGTCAGTAGGGCTCTGGTTGAGAAAACTTGGTCGAAACCGACACTGATAGATGAGTGCAAGTTGGGAGAATGGTGGGCAGGGTGAAGAGAGCTGCAGGCATCCAAGGAAGGTAATTGTTTTGAGGCAAATGGAGGCTATGTGGAGAATGACAAATAATGGTTAAGTAAGGTTGCAAAGTAACGTATCTTATCAGTGGTCCAGTGAAAGTTGTTCCTGACCATGGTAGTGTTGTTTTAACAGAATAGTAATTACAAAAGGCAGATGTTGAAGATCTGTGGAAAAGTAAGGCGCAGGGGAGCAGTTGGTGGGAAAAAAGAAATTAATTGGTAATCATGGCCATTGTAATTAACTCTGTATGCCAGTAACTGTGCGAAGTGGTTTGTGTTCATTCTCCAGATAATTGCAAACCTAGGAAACATACATTACCTGGTGTAGATGAAGAAATGAAGATGTGGAGAAGTGCAGTAGCTTATCAAAGAATCACGGAGCTGGATTCAAATCAAATTCTGTTTGACTCCATATTATTTCTCTAGAGAAGAGAACAAACTCTAGATGACGACACTATGTGTGTGTGTGTGTGTGTGTGTGTGTGTGTGTGTGTGTGTTTTAAGCAAGAGTTTAAGGGGAATGACTTAAGAGAGAAATGAAAAAAAAAAAAAAATGACCAAAGAGAAATGAAATTATTACAAAACTGTCAGGTGGGTGGTAGATTTCCAGAAGAGGCCTGGAGAACCACACCTAGAACCCAGTTAGAGATCAGACTTCAAGGATGGGAAGTAGAAGTCCACCTTTCATTGTGGTAGGTGGGTAAGAGAGAGAGAGAGAGATGAGTATCCATGGAGATAAAGAAGGGAAAGCCCGATAGGCCCTAGAAACTTTTCTTCTGGGTGAGACACAATGAGAAAATGGGAACAGACCTAACTATGTAAACAGCAGATTACTGGGTAGAGTTGAAGTTATCTAATCTGAGGATATGCAAAGAGAAATTGGGAGGAAACAGTCATTTAGACTGTACAAGGTTAAGGTTTTTCTAGATGGTTATAAAGGAAAAATAATGGGTGGAGCTTCATAATATGAAGCCATTTGTAGTTTTTCCTCTAGTTGCTTAATCTCTCTCTCTCTCTCTCTCTCTCTCATAGACAGGGTCTCACTATGCAGTTCAGGCTTGTCTTGAACTCACTGTGTAATTCAGGCTGGCTTCAAACTTGAAGTGGTCCCCCTGCCTCAGTCTCAAGAGTGCTGGCATTAGAAGCATGTGTTACCACACACTTTAAATTCTTTAAAGGAAGAGATATAGTCTAATTTTTCACTGCGTGGAAATAAAAGGCCTTTGAATATATGAATAGAGACAACAACCATTTTCATGACCTTAAGGCTGGAGTTTTAAAATCACTGAATACAGATCATCTGAAATTGTTGACTTAATTAGTCATTAAAGAATCCCAGACAGGGTGGCAAAAGGAATAACACGGTGCTGGCGGGTGAAAGCCAGTGTTTTTAGTCACCTGCAGAAAGGAACTGATGCTCATTGATGACCAATCTCTTGGCAAACTTGATGATTGTTTTTAAATGTTAAAGTAGTAGAATCTGCTTGACACTTTTCCAGTTAGGTAGAAAGTGGAAACTCCATTTACCTGAGCCAACACCCAGGGAATGCCATCTTGCCTAGTAATTCTCTTAATTTTGTTTTCTTTTACAAATGCATTGGCTGGCATTTCCACAACAACACAAATAGTTAATAATTTTTGTCTGGTATCTGACTTGAAGTTTTCAAATGTTATCATTAAATATGGTGATGAATACATCTAAAATTGCATCAAATACGGATTAGTCCCTTCTGTGTTGACCCAGTTTTTTTTGGCTTTTGATCTCGTACGTAGCAGCGTATTGGTAGATGGTCCTGTACTGCGACATTACCTCCCTGCAGTGAGCCCCTATGAACATGGGGGGCGAGTGCTTTGATGATCATCATCTGAATTTTAACCTCAATATTTATAATGATATTGGTCTGATTACTATTTGAAGTGTGGAGCAAGTTTTGGTATCTGTGTTAAACTCATATTGGAAATACACTGGCAACAATCTTGTACTTTAGACTAAACAGTTTCAAAAGCATCTGATTTCGCAGTCCCTTAAAGTCTCAAGACTGTCCATAATTGGGTAAGCCTTTTTAAAGTATTTTCTCATCTTGCATTGGTATGGTTTTCTTTCTTCAACTAATTTTGGTAAAATGTGTTTCTGAATTACACCAGGTGAAAAAGTATTGCTGTGAGTTATGTATGGTTATTTTCAGGCTGTAATCTACACTTGTGGATATTTTCTCTTTACCTTTAATTTTCTGTGGTTTGGTTTTATCTTCACTCTATTTACATTATGTTAACCCGTTTTTATTTTATTTTATTTATTTATTTATTTATTTAGTATTTTAGGAAAGGGTCTAAGGGTTTCAGTGTCTCACTTCTATCGGACTGGTAGCGATTCATCTTTTAATAGCCTCCCAAGAGCTGGGACTGCAGTCGCCCGCCTCCAAGCCCAGTCTCAATTGTTGCCTCAGTTTGTTTCGGGAGCAGGGCCAGCACAACATGACCAGGGATAAAATCCCTGGCCCCAGTACCTGCTTGCAAGGGCTTTAATCCACAGAGCTACTTGCCCAGTCCAAGAATTGAGAAGGAGTTTTTCTGTTTGTTTTGTTTTGTTTTGTTTTGTTTGTTTTTGTTTTTTTGGCCAGCCCAGGCTTCCTCTTAGAAGGGCAGGTCTGGTCAAGGCATGAGGGGCTGGAGATAGACCCACAGTGCCCTGGGCCTGACTGGGATTGCCCAAGCAGGCATTTAAACAAGTGAAGTAACCCACAAGCTCCCTTTATTTAATTTTATATAGTGTTATAATTTTTAAAAAATAAGTGATTCCTGAGTCAGTTCTGCTATGGTTTGGTATTTTCATGCTACTTTTCCAGCTTTATGATGGACAACTCCTTCAACTTTCTTCATTTCTTTTTGTACTTGAGTTACACGTTCAACTGATTTACTATTACCTTTTTCATTTGTTAGTGGTGATTTTTTTCCCCTTGGTGTATAATTTTCATCATAAAGCTAGGAAGTTTCCTCTAAGTACTCTTTTTACCAAATTCTATCCTTAAATATGTAGCATTTTGAAAGTCGCCTTTTACTGTTGAATTTTTGTTTGCGATAATCTCATATATTATTTAGGAGAGTGTTAAAATTTTCCAGGTCTTTGGAAATTTCTGTTTCCTTTTGTCTCTGGCCTTACTGTGTTGCAAATACAAATTATAGACTTTATTTCTTTTTTCTTTTTTTTTTTTTTTTTTTGCAGGAGTGGGGTTTGAACTCACGACTTTGCACTTGCCAAGCAGGCACTTTTACCAGGGAGCTATCTCCCCAGCCTATAGACTTTATTTCTATTTGTAATTTATTATATCTTAATTCTAGCATTAAAAACTTTTATAAATCTCTATGAGCGCTTGAAAATCTTTGTAAGTGACCCACACATCCTTGAAAAAATGACTTGTCTATTTCCGGGATCTAAATCTTGAAGTGGTATCTTTTGACTCAGTTTTATTAATCATATGAATTATACCCTTAGTTGTCCAGTTAATCTGTTAAATGCTTGTGCCTTTTTATTATATCTGTTGCCTTTTTTTTTTCCTATTTGGTGCCATGGGGATGTAAATATTCATAATATTTCTTCATAATATAGTCTTCATTGAGGCTTGCACTTTTTACATAAGTAAGTGTTCTTCCTAAAAGCTGTTATATTTGAATCTAATCATGAGTGATATTAGTCATGAGCTCTGCTTTCTTTTCTTTGATGTATCTTCGAGATTTGCAAGGTCTCACTTTATAGGTCAGACTAACCAGAACTCACTGTGTAGTTTAGGATGAACTCCAGTTCACAGCAATTCTCCTGTCGTAGCCTCCTGAGTGCTGGGATTATAGGCATGTGCCTCCACACCTAACCTCCCTTATAGGTTGTTAGTCACATTATTCCTCTTAAACTTTCTGGGTCATTTGGCTATATGTGCATTTCTTATAAGCAGCATGCGATTATAATTTGTTTTTAAAACTCTTTTGGGGATATTTTCTCTGAACAGTTATCTAATTCACATTTATTGATGTAACATATATACTCGATTCTAATTAATTTTATGTATTTTATGTTTCTTTACAATTTCCTTTGCCTTCTGCCTTTTACTACATGATCTGCATTTCCTTTAATTTCCTCCTTCTAGTAATTAAAAGCTGTATAGTCTGTTTTTGTTTTTACTACTAATTAAAATTTTAATGTTAAAGCCGGGCATGATGTCACACCACACGCCTGTTATCCTGGTACTAGGGAGGCTAAAACACAGCAGGGCGCTGCCTGGGCTACAAAATGAATTCAAGGCTAACCTGAGCTACATAGTGGAACCTCTGTTTCAAAAAAAGACAAAAATTTAAAAATTAGCCTTAATCAATGTGTTTATACCTCTGCTTGGAGATTTATTAACTTTAGGAATGCACTAGCACCAAGTATTTATTTTTGTCCAGCTACAAAGTTTGAGATTCAGCCACGTATCCTTAATCCTCTCATGCTTCTTTACCTTCCTTCTTTATTTTGTTATGCTTGAAGATTTTTCATATTCTCATGGTTATTTTAGGAAAGATTTATTATTACAGTGCATTTAAAGAATGTAGTTGCAAGTGTTCCACGTTATGGATCTTACTGTTAAGTGTGAGGTGATGTGCTGTACGTGGCTTCTGCTTATGTAACTATGTACTGCCTGTTCTCAGGTCTTGATTTTGAACCTTTTCTTGTTTGGATGTATCATACATCATTGCACAGATTTTCAGGAAGAGCAGCTTAAGAGATGCATCTCTTGTGCCTATTGAAAAATACTTTTTTATGACTTTTATACCTGGTTTGCAATTTAATTGCTCACTGAGATAATTGGATCTTATTCTTCTCAGGCTTATATAGATACTGCTTAATTATCTGAATTGTGCTCTGAAAAAGTCTGAAGCCAGCCGACTTCTCTTTCTGCAGCTAATTTTTGAATGCCTTGGTGGTTATAGAGTCTGGCATTGACCTGTGAAGTCTCACAGCTTCTCCAAGGTATCTCGTTTTGATGATCCTGTGTGACTGCTTCCTGGAATATGAGTTATCCTTTGTTTCAGGTATTTCATATCACAGA
The DNA here is from genome assembly GCA_004027915.1 of Capromys pilorides. Classification (NCBI taxonomy): domain Eukaryota; kingdom Metazoa; phylum Chordata; class Mammalia; order Rodentia; family Capromyidae; genus Capromys; species Capromys pilorides. The sequence goes on from PVKN010029575.1 coordinate 6,461, forward strand.
TTTGAGTGCATTTTGTTTTGCTTTGTTTTGCATTGCTGTCTACTTCTAGAATACTTTTATCAGTCTGTTGGATCTCTGTGTTCGAACCTCCTTATCTGTCATCTTCTCTATCCGCTTTCATCTGCTTGTTCTTTTCCTGTGCTTCTGTGCAGTTTTTGAAGACTGTTTTCCACATCAACTCTGTTTTTGGTTTGTGGATAGCTCCTTTTATAACTTTAATATATTTATTAGTTCTGCAAAGATATCTTTTTGTCATCAGTTTCTTTCACCTGCCAGCTTCCCTTTCATCTGATGTCTTATCATCTTGTCTTTGATCTTTTCTTTCATAGAATTTCTGCTAATTGTTCTGCATCCTGTTCTTTCAGAATATGTTGCTCACTGGTATTTATTTTATTTGTTTGTTTATTTCTTTATTCTGGGATTTTTGAGACAGGATCTTAGTAGTAGCCCAGGTTGGCCTTGAACGTGCAGTGTTCCTCCTGCCTCAGCATCCATAGTTTTGGCTTTACAGGAATGCATCACCATGCTTGGCTGCTCTCTGGTCTTTTTCATGCCATTTCATTCCCTCACCACCCCCTCGGTTTATTTTCTCCAGCATATTTTTGACAGGTACGTAATTATCACCAGTTTCTCTTGGCCCCTATATCTCAGGGCAATGTTGCTTGAAATCTCCTTTACCCCAACTCAGTTTTCCCTTCAGAGCTCAGGTCTAAGACTTGATGATTCGTTTTGTTTTGTAGTCATTCAGCAGTCTAAAGAGTCCTCTTGTTGTCTTTCTGGCCATGATGTTGTTGGTTGGGTGTGGCCAGACTCTTCTTTTCCTCTATATTTTTCTTCATTGAGACCTTTGCCCACAGTTTGTGACAGTTAGCTAAAGGGGAGGGGGGCAGGGAATTCTTAGTTTACAGCACATATCCATCTCTGAGGGATTCCCTTTTGTGCCTTACTGAGAATTTAGCTCTGTACTTACAACTGCATTGAAAAGATCAGATGATTACTCCAAGTACGAAAGTGTCTGCTAGTAAGATTTTGTGATGCAAGCTTTCTGTTACAGAGGATGCTAGTGTCCCCAGGATTTACTCCATTCTTGCTGTCTTCTGGATAAAAAACTGTTTCTTTCCTCTTTGGATTGCCATGTCCACTTTCAAAATATCAAGGACACAATGTCATCAACCACCTGAAGTTTGTTAAGGGAGATGAGTATCAGCATCAGCATCAGCGCTTCATTGGCCACAGTGTTCATTCTATTAAAGTCAGCAGTTGTCTTTCATAACCATGCCCTGACTCGTTTCTCATGTTGGGTTTCCAGTTTGGCATTTCCCTATGAATTACTAAATAGAATCTTAAGCATTTATGAGCCTTAGTTCTCTCTCATGCTGTACAGAGGTCCCTCACGTATCGTGGAGTTTACATTCCAGAGATCCCTGCAAAAAGTGAAAACCAGTGAAGTAGCCACGTTATATTTATTTTATTATTCATATATATATATATATACATATATATATATTAAGGCTTTATAAACCCTTCCCATATTCTTATAAACCTTTCCCACACTTCTAGAAACACTAGTGGGCTGGGGAAATAGCTCAGTAGAATAAGCGCTTGCCTGGCAAGCACAAGGGCCTGACTTCAATCCCTGGTCCCACAAAAAATAATAATAAAAAATAAATAAACACTACTAATGTTATTAGCCATTTTCTAAACTTATAAACCTATGTAATTTTAACAGCATATGTATATTGTCTGGTACAGTATGCATTCATCTGCTAAAGAAATGCATACTTGTAAAGTATATTTTATTTCAATCTAATATTCTGTTAATATATTAGAATTACCATTTCTAATATATTTTATATATTTTTAATTTTGGGGGCAAAACCATTAAAGTCTGTTACGATTTGTGTCTTCTTGTTCCCCCAAAGCCTCCTGTAAGTCATGGGGCAGACTCGGCTCAAGAAGCCCCAGTGGCTTGTGGGGCGGGACCAGAGGACGAGGGCGGAGCTCAAAGGGACAGGGCCAGAGAGGTGCGAATGGTTAAACTGAGAGCACACTCTGCCCACCACTCCCACCCTCCTACTCCCACCTCAGCCGGACTGTGGTCTCTCAGAGGTGTGGCGAAGGTCGTTCTGGAAACGGTGGCGCCCCAGCCTCTCTGAACTCCATAGGGTGGGGTGGCGGTGTCTGTGATTGAGGCTGCCTCTAGCAGAGAAGACGTGTTTGTTGAAGATGGGGCACTAACCCTGTCTCCTGAGCAAATAAGGTTTTGAGGTCTTGCTGTGTAATTCAGGCTGTCTTAAACTAGGAAACCCTCCAGTAACTGTTAGCTAAATAAACCTTTCCTTCCTTCATTTTCAGTTTTGGGTATTTGTCCCAGCAACGAGACAAAAGTAAGACGAAGTCATAAATACTATACTATGCATATAAAAATGTATAGAGTAGTGTACACCACTGCAGAATCACTGCAATGTAGCAAAAAATCTGCAATAAATGATTCAAATTAATATTTTTTGAAAACCCGCGAAACGGTGAGTCCATGAAAGTTCAGCCGCAAAATAGCGAGGGACCACTGTATAAAGTACAGCATAGCAATTATTGTATTCATTCGATGAACAGCATTTGAAAATACAGGTTCATCTCAGTGCAGAAGGAGTCGCTGCCTGTTAGGTATGGTCATTTCAGGGACTGTATCACTCTACAAAGAAAGAGCTCACACCTAACCCTCCGCAGGTGTCAGGATCACTCTGAGAATGTGTTGAAATGGACCTGGGGGACTCACTGCTAGTGTTTCTGGAACCTGAAAATTTGCATCCCTGAGTTCTTGGGTGATGTTGGCTCTGCTGCTGCAGGGGCCAGACTTTGAGAACCTCTGTCTTAAAGGAGGATAATTGTGTAGACCTTCAGAATGTTGCTGAAAATATTCTACATAGTGGACAAATATGGAAGTCAGCACTGCATCAGAACAATAGTGGATAAGATACTTTTATGGAAAACATTTAAAAAGTTAAAGATGGTACCCAGATATTCTGATGCATTTAGCTTTTTAAATATATGACAGATAGACAAAGGTACTCACTAGAAATATGACAGATAAAGGAATAATGGATAAAGAGAAATTACTATGTTAGATAATACAGAAAAATATTCACAATTGTGCTTTTTAAATGTAATATATACTCTGAATCTTAACCTGGTGTCCACAGGGTTCGAGTATTATTGTCTGAGCCACTCACTAGACATAGTGCAGGATGGCTCTTGTCCCTCTTGTTGTCCATGGGACTGGCCGTGATACTTCCAGATACCCCAAAGGCTCATTCAGCCAAGCTCTTCAGTGACTTTGCTGGCAGTACACATTTTCTATAAGAAGCAAGCCAATGTTTCTCATGGGGTAGATTTGGCAGGCATAAACCTGCTACATAACCTTGTTCTGATTCCACGAGGTTGGATTCTGAAGAAAGATAATTCAGTGTTATAGCTCTTGTTCTTCTGTGTATGCCTTTGTCAGCAACTTTCAGTCTTCCAAATGTGCTTCCAAAGTGGGAGTGCACAGCTTGCATGCCTAAGAAATTTCTTGAACAGTCAAATTGCAGACAATGGATTTTGCACCTTTTCACTGACTCCTTGAGCATGAATCCAGGGCCATGGAGACACTAGAGGTTACTGTGGAATATGCGCCCCTACCCTGTGACAAAGATGCTTATTGCTAAGGATCTATGGAACGTGCACGCAGAAGCGGAAATACTGAGTGACACTCATGGAGCGTTCTTACTGCAGAGTTCCTTTCTCAGATTCTGTCTGGTTTCAGGGAATTTGTGTTCCAAAATGCTGAGGCAAGCTATTTTTCTTTTTTTTAATTTTTTATTTTTATTTATTTATTTGTGTGCTTGTTGTGTTTGTTTGTTTCTTTATTTATTCATTTTGTGGCTGGCTCAGCCTGCCCTGGTGGTGGCGCTGGCGCAGCATGTGGTGCCGGGGATCAAACTGCAGTCCCCACAGTCGCCTGAGCCCTCCAAGTAGGCGCTTTAGACCACTGAACCATCTCGCCGGCCCAGGCTATTTTTCTTGAGACCTCAATTTTCCTATCTGAAAAATGAAGCCGTATTGGACCAGATTGAGCTGTTTGGCCTTTAAAATCCTCTCCTCTCTGATGAATATGATAATCTTATGGGTTATTAACTTTTGGAGTGAATTCTTCTCTTTAAGGGAAGCACAAGTAATATATTCTTTCAGCGTTTTTCAGAGATGCTAAAGAGAGAAAACTTTGCTCCTATCAGTTGTAATTCTCTGTGCTGAAAATTTGATACAGTTTTAATATACAGAGGAAGAATTGTCCTTCTGGCTGTAGAGAACACTTTCCAAATAAAAACAAAAAGGTTTTGTTGAGGTGAAGGTTACCAAATAGTCTCATGTGTGATGACCATAGGTGATGACCACAGGTATTGCATTGGTTTAGGGCAGCTTAAAAATGTGATGCATGCAAAAGTGGTACAGTGCAGCTAGAGATGCCTTCCCTGGGGACGAGGAGCCATGGAGAATGGCCACTCACCTAAACATCAAGGCTAACAAGAGATTTAGCATTCTTGGTGTCCCAGTGGCCAGGTAATCTGTGTAATGTAGCTTCATTTGTGAGAAGTGTCATATAGCACTAATTTCTGTCATGAAGGCTCTCTGTAATTGCTTAAGCTCCTAAACATTTACTATAAGTTTATACTACTGGGTAATTTTCCAGGAAAACAAGCATACATTTAGTCATTCATACCACAAATCTCATCAGGGCCAGACCTGTACGGGACCCTAGAGACAGAGGAACAAAAATGACCACGTTATTCAGTCCCCTAATGAGTGATTCTGAGTAGCCCAAGGCCCCATGACTTTAAAAGAAGATAATGTCACACACTGAAGGGAAGAAAATATGTATTGTGTGTTACACAGGAATTATCCTTGGAAGTCTCATGCTAAGTGCCTAACATGACCATTTTTGGTGACTTTAGCCTCTTACCAAAGTTACAGGATTGCAGCCGGGGAGATAGCTCTGTGGCACAAGTGCCTGTTTGGCAAGTGCGAGGTCGTGAGTTTGAACCCCGATCCCTCAAAAAAAAAAAGTTACAGGATTGGCATCAGGGCGAGGACCTTGTCTTAATTATTTTTCCCATTGCTGAGGCAAAATACCTGTTACCCAAAATTAAAGGACGAAAGGTTTATTTATTTAACTCACAATTTTTAGAAGTTTCAGTCCATAATGGCTTGCTCCAAAGCAGAGTGGTATATAGACAGAGGAGAGACACATGATGGCAGGGAGAAAATAGCAAAGCAGCAAGAGGGGTGACAGCAGGTCTTTCTATCGATTGTATTTTATCCAGGCTACTTAGGGCAGGTAGCATTCATACCCTTAATGCTAGTGCCCTTGGTCCTACCATTGTACCATGAATCAGTCCCACTGTCCCACACTCTAGATTCCAGCCACCTTTGAAACACCCCACCTCTGACTGCAGGAAGCTTTGGGTGACTAGTCAGTTTCATGCTTTCATTTTGGACTTTTCTGGGAAGATACTTGCTAAAATACCCAAATCAGAAAAAACTTAGGAACTCATGATATCACTGAGCATGAAGGTTGCCAAGGTTAATTAGAACCTTAGTGGCATTATTAGTCTTGCACGTAGGAGAGAACTTTTTGGTCACATGGGCCAGGGACTCACCAGCTAGGAACTCAAGAAGGTCTTATAAGGGTAGAAACTGAAAATACATAGAGGTCACTTGTGAGAGGGTTTCTAATCTCAACGCTGCTGATATTTAGACTAGATCATTCAATTTTTAGTGTGAACTGTCTTGTGCATTGTAGAATGTTACTGCAGCATGTTTGAACTCTACCCACTAGATGCTGGTAGCAACCCTCCAACTGTGGTAAGTAGTACCAGATATCCCATGCGTGGAGGGGATGGAGAGCAAAATTGTTGGTGGTCACTGCTTTGTGATAACATGGGCTCAGTAAAGGAATTTAGCTTTCATGGCCAATCATTTTTCAGGGTTGGTGAGAATCTTTTTTTTTTTATGTATGTATGTATGTATGTATGTATGTATGTATGTATTTATTTATTTATTTATTTATTTAATGGCTGGCTCATCCTGCCCTGGGGGCGTGAGGCTGGTGCAGCACGTGGTGCCGGGAATTGAACCACAGTCCCTGCGGTTGCCTAAGCTTTCCTAAGCAGGCGCTTTAGATTGCTGAACCATCTTGCCAGCCCCAGGGTGGGTGAGAATCTTAATCAGAAACTCTAACCTATTGACTTTTTCACATACTCACTCACCCCAGCGTTCATTCAGTTTTTATTTGGAGAGTGCCAAGTAAGTACATGATTCCCTATTCTAGGGCTGAAGATACTGCTGTGAATAAGACAGAGATGGATTCACTCTAAGGATCCTTGCATTCTAGTAAGGGGCAGACTACAGAAAATGAACAAAAAATGGGGACACAATATAATAGAGACCAAGTGT
>PVKN010029576.1:0-12991 GCA_004027915.1 Capromys pilorides
AGGAGGAGGAGGAGGAGGAGGAGGAGGGAAAAGAGAAGGAAGACAAGGGGGAGGAGGGTTCATTCTACTGGGATGAGATGGTACCTGGGAAAGAAGTCAGGAAAGGACCCAGAGCTGAGTGGAGCAGGTGGCTCCCAGGCGAAATCAGACAGGAGAGCTGAGGAGGTCCTGAGGTACATGCGGCAAAGCCATAAAGGTATGGAGGGTGGCAAAATCCACAGGGCATGAGTATGAGTGGTAGGAGGGTGGAGAGAGAAAATCGGAGAGAATCACTTGCCTGTGAGCTTTGTCCTGAGTTCATTGGCCCTGGGGAGCCATGGAAGTGTTGAGTTCTGAGCTGTGTCTGCTTCATTCTTTTATTTATTTATTTATTTATTTATTTATTTATTTATTTATTTATTTTGCAGTTTTGGGGATTGAACTCAGGACCCTATGCTTGCCAGGCAAGCACATATTCTACTGAGTTATCTCCCCAACCTTTCCTTCCTCCATTTGCACTGGTCTCAAGTGCCTGACTCCTACCCAGCTCACGTAAGGCTCGCTGCCTTTGTCTACCTGCCCACTGTTCTTGGAGACTGCATGTACTTAGGGTGAGGGGGGCTCTTGCCCTTCTTTGTGACTTCTTCAACAGTGGCATTCAGCATGTCACTATGTGCTAAAGATGGTTTGGCACTGGGGCCACCCAGACCTGCAATTGGCACCCGTGAGGATGTATTTGGCCCATCTCCACAGTCTTCTCCACCCTGGGTGGACGTTAGGTAGACAGTGGACAGTGTAGGAAAGTATGGGCAGACCTGATATGGACCAGTCATTGGTAGGGGGACAGTAGGGAAAGTCATTTTACTTCTGTAGGGCCCGTTTCCTCAACTGTGACACATCTGTGACACATTAGTGTCAAGCCCATCAGACTGTATATTAAAGTGCGTGTCAAGCTGCGAGTGGCGGCACTGGTTTGTAATCTCAGTGTTTCCGGCCTGAGACAGGAAGATCACAAGTTTGAGCCTATCCTAACCTACTTAGCAACTTAGACCTATCTCAAAAAAAAAAAAAAAAAAAAAAAAAAAAAAAAAAAAAAAAAAAAAAAAAAAAAAAAAAAAAAAAAAAAAAAAGTCTCAATGTGAAAGAAGGCTTTGGGTTCAATGCAAACTACACCCCCCAAACCAAAAAGAAATACATGGAGACTGGGTGTAGTGGTGCGCACCTGTAATCCCAGCTCTAAGGAGGCTGAACACAGACAGATCACTACGAGTCCTACCTAAACAGTAAGACCCCTTAAAATAAAAAACAAAAAAAAGAAGCATGTGTCAAGTGTAGACATGAAGTGGATACTCAGTGCAGGTTAGGTGTGTTCACAGTAAGCGAAAATTCCATGTATGATGTTTGTTTACCCAATGTGTCTGAAGCCCGCTCTGTGCTCTGCTCTGGGAAGCTGGTGCAGAACTCAGCCAGCAAATTTCTCAGACTCCTTTGCCAGCTGGCTTGGCTAAGTTCTGCCCAGGTTGGGTGCTACGGGAGCAGTAGTGCTGCTTCTTCAGTTTGCTTCATTTCTGAGCCGGGGGCCTGCTCCAACGTCTGGGTCACTCTCTAAAGGGCCCCATGCTGAGTTTCTAGACTCCCACACTTCCCCTTGGGCCTCTTGTTCTCCCAGATGTGGGTGGTTGTTTCTTCCCGCGGATGTCTCCTGGGTGTTCACACCAGTAGTCACTCTCTCATAGCTGGCGCTTCCTGCCTTCTCAGAGGCGCTCCTGACACTACCCCATGTGGCTGTGTGTGGCTGGTGCAGCGAGGGCACGGTGGTGTCTCTGCGGCCAGTGATGGGGGTGGGAGGGGGTGGTGACTGATTTGGAGCAAGTGGCAGACTATGCAAGTGCCAGGCCTAGGGTGGGCAGACAGGGAAGAGCTTAAGAGGGGTGAACAAGAGGTTGGTATGGTGCTGGGGCAGCTCCTAAGGCTGCAAGGGCAGGTGGCAGCTGGAAGAGGGAGGCTTAAAGGCAAGGCCTGTGGCAGGGAAGGAGCAATTTAGGGAATGAAGCTTGGTGTGGGAGAGCATTCCTGTAATCCCAGTATTCTAGGAGGCTGAGGCAGGGGAATTGCAAGTTTGAGCCCAGCCTAAGCAACTTAGCCACAAGGGCTGAGGATGTAGCATGGTGTGAATGCCCTGGGTTCAGTCTCCAGTACTAGAAAAAATGAAAGAGGACAGGAACTAAAGGCCAGGGGACGACTGTCCAGCTGGCTTTGCAGACTTGGAGGTGGGAGAGGTGCAGAGAGGAGCTTTACCTCCATTAATTGGCTGCATGGTTGCAGACAAAAACTACTGGTACCATCCACCCTAAAGTAGGCTTAAAGAAATACACTTTGGAATTAGTAAGCCAGTGTAAGAAATTATGGGGAGAAAGCACACTCAGACCCAGAAAAGGGGTAAACAGGAGTCAAGAGGAGAGATGGGAGGGTTAGAACTTAAGTTTGCAGACCAAAAAGTTAGAGAAAAAGAAGGGCTACAAGGATAGCCAATATTTTGGCTCTAGCCCTTCGCAGTCAGTGAGGACTCAGGACATAAGAGAACCTGTGCTGTAACATCCTATCACTCAGTGGTGTCTCAGATTTTCTGTTCAAGGAGATTATGGGGCCACAGAGGAAAGTGATCCATGACGTACAGTGTGCCTAAGGAGCATCACCTAGAGAGAAAACATTCCCTCAGGCTATCACAGAGAGCAAACTGGTCAAGCAATGGCCGTGACTCATCCAGATGGCTGACACTGATAAAAGATCTACAAAACGCTGTACATGGTTTCAAGGTTAACCATGAGGGAATTTGACTGACCTTGTCAGATACTAATGTTACATGTTTTGTTATACAGGTCTTGCTTTAACTTGGCCTTAACCACCCAGCAGAAAAGTATAGCCACGAGGCATAAAAAGTAGAGCCAGATTAGTACGCTGAGCTGTAAAAGGCTCAAGTCAAAAGCTTCTGACATTGTCAGTTCTGCTGATAACCCACTATTATTATGGCATATTGGACTATGTATACGACTACTTTCTGTTAGTTCAATGAGAAGAAATATTTGTACCAATAGTGTTGAGAAAAGTTATCATGTCTGCATCTTGTACTCAGAACAACTACTATGAAGACAATAATGTGCATTGTATTAATAAAAAAATAAATACAAAAATATTTATATTAGTAAAATGAATCCTAATCATAAAAAAAAGAGGAGTGGGCTGGGGAGATAGCTCAGTGGACTAAGCGCTTGCCGGGCAAGCACAAGGGTCTGAGTTCAATCCCCAGTTCTGCAAAAAAAAAGAGGAGAGGTGGACAAAGAAGGCCGACTGCTCTGCGGGCACAGCACATGTCCTGAGGAACAAAGGGATGCGGCACCCAGACTGTCACAGTGGGTGACAGCAGGTCCTACAGCTTCCACAGAGGCACCTGCCTTCCTTTTTGTGGCCCCAGTGCTACTGAAGCCGAGGGCTGTCAACCTGTCGTGGGTTAATCCCAGAGTTGCGGGGCATCTCCCAAAAGTGCTTTTTTTTTTTTTCAGAACTGGGGATTGAACTCAGGCCCTTGGGCTTGCCAAGCAAGCGCTTTTTCTACTGAGCTATCTCCCCAGCCCCCCAAAAGTGCTTTTCTCTCTTTGCCTGTTTTGTGTCTTCCCAGCTGGAAAGCATCACAAAGTTACAGAAATATGCCACCACTCCTATGTCCAAGGAAAGAGACTTGGCTCGTACAGGGACATGGAAGAGAAACTCCTCCTGGAGAAGGTGTGCGAGATGGCCCCATAGTACTCAGCAGGGTGCAGAGAGCACAGGCCAGGGCTGGCGCCCCCACCCACCCAAGCCTGCACCCCGACCCTCTGGGCAGCAGCTTATTCCCTTAAAGCAAACTTCTTGTTTCTCACTACATGAATAATATATGTTCTTTAAAAAACATAAGGAAAAAATATAGGCAAGCAAAAAGAAGGCGTAAATCATGCACAGTCCCTCCACCGCGCTGCACATCCATACTTCCAGAAGCTTTTTTGAGTGTGTGCACGGGAACATAAACAGTGGCCTCATTTACATTATTCGTAGGCTGCTCCTTATGCTGCAGTCCCTCGTGGTCGTCTATGCGTGTGTCCAAATGTACCGCCGCAGCATCTTTTAAATGATTTCACAATAAGATAACGATGACAATAATCTGTATAGTGCTTCACAGCTTACAAAGCACTTGGAAACCATTATCTTATTTCAGCCTTTGTCCTTCCTGAAGAGGTTCTTGCCTTAGGAATCTCTGGTTCCCAAAGGGGCCACCCTGCCTGCCTGGACCTCCCACCCCGGTTCCACAGTCATTGCATCTACTCCTAAGCCATGGTCAAGGTTCAAGGGCCTGAGGTTTGGGGAGAGGAGCCCCTCCTCCAGCTCCACTTCCCGTGTGACCCAGCGTCAACCTCGGTCCTTTCTGTCTCACTTTCTTGCAGAGCCTTCTTCACAGCCTCAGATGTGCTTCCTGTCTTCCACCCTGGTCTTCTCGGGCTTCCTTTCCTTCTGCCTGCTCTCCCTGCAGCTCTGTCCACCTCCCTCCTGTCTGGTTCTTGCAAGGACATACTTGACACCGCCCAAGAGGTGGGCTGCATGGCCCTCTGCTCCCCCACGGAAGGACCCCATTTCATCTCTGGAAATGACTGAGCAAAGTCTCACTGCTGTGGCTCATAAGAAGTCGATGTTGGGGGCCAAAGGTGCTCAGATCAAAGGGGCTGGGATGGGCCAGGGGCCCGGTGGCCTTGGCCCCTCTGCTGTGTGCACCCTCTCCCACACCTTTGCTGGCCCTCTCTGCTCCAGCTCCATCTTCCCTCGAGTATCTGGGCTTGCATTTGAGAGCGCACTTAGTGCAGAGACCTTAATCCCCTGGCCCCATCTCTCCTGCTCCTCTTCTGGAGTAGGAACAAGGAAGATGAAGGCTGCACCCAGGTTCAGGGGACCAAACTATCGGGACATCCTGTCTCCCTGCCATAATGAAGGCAGAGGGAAGCAGGCCAGGATTCCTGCTCAGTTCCCATTCAGGGGCTGGGCCTCCCAGCTCAGGAGAGGACAAATACATTAGAACTGGGGGATCCAGACCTATGGGGCCACAGTCACCCCGCGCCTGGAGTGTCCCAACCCTCCCAGACCTTTGCCCCATGGCACTGTGGACCTGAGCAGCAAGGTCAAGAAAGTTCTTCCTTGTGGCCCCTTCAAAAGATTTGCTTATGGTAATGTGGAATAGAGATGAGAACTTGGTCTCAGCAGGTAACCTGGGCCCAGCTGCACTCTGCCCTGACTGCGTACCAGCTCCTCGAGTCCCCTCTGCCCCGAGCACGCACTCAGCCTCAACAGCCTCTGCTCTGACTATATCCAGGTTCATCAGGTACCTCTGCCCCCTCTAAGTGCCTCCATGCTGGCTCTGCCCTGGGCGCTTTCAAGCATTCTTGGTCTGAATCCACTCCCAGACCCCAGCTGCCTATTTTCCGGATACAGTGCACGTTCAAAGTCACTTCCTCCACTCCCTTCAGAGGGGGATGATGCTACCCTAATGATCACTCAGTTGTGACCTGAGTGGAACAGAGGTCAATTTCATGACTTGGGTTGGTGCAAGCCACTGAGTCTGGGCAATAGAGGATGCTAGTTTTCAACCTGGCAGCTTCACAGAGATGGGAAGAAACCGCAGTTCCCATCTCATGCCTGAGGGCAGGCAGTGTCGCCCTTTGGGGTGGCATGTGGGAGCTCAGGCTAGAAGGAGGAAGTCTTTGTTGTGGGTAGTGGTCACATACCACTAAGATCTGTCTTGTCCTTAGCCTCCAATAGGATGTTGGAGAGGCCACCCCACTCATAGGCTGAGGCTTCCACAGTGCGTTCAAAGCTGCTTCCTCTACCACTTCCTCAGCTAAGCTGGGGGAAGCCCACAGTTTCTCCTCCAGAGGGTCGCCTGGGTGTTTTATGAGCTGGTGCCTCTCATCCAAGCTCCCTAGAATGTGGAAGGAGCAGTGCTATGGGTGAGTGGGGTCTTGGCCAAGAGCAAAGGTCGGATGCTGCTCTCAGGGGTTCTTTTACCCTATCTTTCTTCACGTGCAATGATAGCCAGGAGCCACTTTGGAGGAACAAAAGCTGTGGATATTCTACTTTCTTCTCTTTCTTTTTATTTATTTATTTATTTATTTATTTATTTATTTATTTTTGTGGTACTGGGGATTGAACTCAGGACCCTGCACTTGCCAGGCAAGTGCTCATTCTACTGAGCTATTTCCCCGGCCCACCTTTCTTTCTTTCTTTCTTTCTTTCTTTCTTTCTTTCTTTCTTTCTTTCTTTCTAGGCAGAGTCTCACTTTGTTTTTATTTTTTTCCTATTTTTATGTATTTTTTACAGGATCTCACTAAGCACGCATGCAGCTCAGACTTGTAGTGATCCTCCTATTTTCAGCCTCCTGAGAGCTGGGATTACAGATGTGTGACACTGCGCCCTGACTCCATTTCTGCACCCCAGGGGATGGGGCCAGAACCAGCAAGGGTCTCACTTTAAATTCACAGGAATCCTTCTGCCTCAGTCTCCCAAATGCTGGGATCAAGGGTATGCATCACCATTTCCAACTCTTTTTTGAGATCTCTCCATGTAGTCCAGGCTGGCCTCCAACTCATGTAGGCCAGGAGGCAGGGATATAGCTCAGTGGTACAGTACCTGCCTGGTAAGCTCCAGGTCCAGAGTTTGATTCCTGGTACCAAAACAAAAAAATCAAAACTCTGTAGGCGAGGTTGACCTCAAACTCCTGGCACTCTTCTTCTTGCTTTGGCTGGGATCAGAGGGGTGCACACCACATCCAGCTGTGGATGCTCTACTTGGTCCAGCCTCCATGGAGGCCTGGCTTTCCCAACTACAGACCAGCTGCACCCTCATCCCTGGGCTTTTGCCTTGGAGGACTCCACCTGTCCTGCCCCTCCTCTACAAAGTCACATCAGTTGTTTTCAAGCTTGATGGGGAGGGACATGCCATCTATAACCCCCAACACTCTCTGCCTAGGTGGTTAGGCCACCACCAGCCGCAGAGAGTGCTGAGGAGATGAATGGTAGACCTGCCGTTCTCTTCGGCTCATCTGTCTGCTCCACCCTCCAGCCAGCTGGAGGTTATTGAATTATTAATGTTCAAATTCTGTCTGGATCTGGAAGAAAGGAGGGGCCAGGAAGGGTGCTTCTCACTGTCCCTCTTAGACACTGCGTTCACCCTTCCTCCTCTGTGAGAAGTGTCCATTTCTCCCTCCTGGGCCACCTCTTGTTTGCCTCCCATTGTCCACTGTCCCTACGTGACAACACGAATCTTCCCACCACACAGGAGCTCCCTGCTGATGTCCAACCGCCAGGTCACTTGCTATCTGGGCAAATCCACTTCTTTTCTGGGACAACGATGGAGACAGTTTGTCTACGAGCTTCCCCACATCACACTCGTTTTTCTGAGCCTCCCACTGCCCCTCATGCTTGGAGGGGGAGCCTAGGTAGTGTTTCTGAAACCTCTCTTTTCTTTTCTTTCAATAACTCTTTCCTGTACAGCTGGCCAACCCTCCCTGACAGCTAGTGCTCAAGATCGAGGGCTGGGGGTCTGGCGGGGCAGTTCACCCCATCACTGCACCCCACTCCAGGTGTCTGCAAGAGTAGACGCCGATGTGCCCTGTGTGAGTGTGCGCATCTCAGGTCCACGGCTGCTGGGAGGAGTTCCCTCCCTTCAGCTCTCCCAAAGGTGGCAGAGAGACCAGAAACAAACAGAAATGGAATTAGACACGAAAACCCCTCCTCGCTTTTCTCTCCTAGCTGCAGTTTTACTGCCAACCATGAGGGGTCACTGTTGCTTCGGTCGTCAGTGCCCATCAAAGGCAGCCAGCGCAGGGAGCCGCTCCACGCAGGTGGTCCTTGTTAGACTCTGACCTCCTTGGGGAACAGGGTATGTGGTAGCCATGGTCTCACCCAGATTCATCTCCCCTCAGGCCCTGCCTGATAACGCTATGGTATGCAGGACAGCTGCTAAGTAAGCAAGGATAGTCCATGTGGCAGTGAGGGGTGGGCAGCTCAGATGCTGTAACCCCAAGGACCGGATGCAGGACATTGAAGAGCTCTGGGGGGCCCACAGTGTAGCCCATGGTAGAGAGTATGTAGCATGCTCAAAGCCTTAGCTTTGATCCCCATCACCAGCACAGAAGAAAGCCCTGAGCCATGACCAGCTCTTCTGCTGCCCCCTCCACCTGCACCAGCAGATCCCCTGACACTCACACAGAAGGCCAGCAACCTGGCTTTCTAAGGAAGTGACAACATGGCAGTCTGCTCAGGAGACACGCTGAGACTCTGGAATACTGGAATAACTATAAGGAGACACAGACCCTGCTCCTGAGAGTGTCTCTGAGCTGGGCGGGAAGAGATCTGACGTAGACAGGCCATGTCATATGGACCCTCCCCACTCTACATTCTGCCCTATGGTTTCATGGGCAGAAATGCCTGCCCAGTGGCCGGGTACAGCAAGGAACAAAATAAGGATGAGATGTGGATGACCAGTGGGCTCTGCCAGATGTAGTTTCCCTGCTGGGCTCAGCCACTTCTGGCCCTGAGCAGAGATTACAGCAAGACTGTGGTGTCTCACTGCCATGGCAACCCTGGCTGCTCAGGTCCTCGAGGATATGGTGTTTGACAGCAGTGTATTTATCCTGTATCACCGCCTTAGGGTCACCACCTTAAGTCCCAAAAGAGGGAGAGAGGAAGTTCATCTGGTCTTAACGCCATACAGATGGAGAAATAATGGGCTGCCCAGGGTACCAAGAGACCTCTGCGTTTATTGTGCCTTCTCCAGTCTTCCCTTGAGAGGCGGGGGTTGGGGATGGTGGCAGGGGGTGAGGGGAGGGGAAAAGACAAGGCCCTGAAAGCCCTCAATAATCCAAGGCTAACAACGAGGGGAAGACTGGGAAAAAGGGCAAATACGCACCGAGGGATGCCCAGGGGGAGGAGAGAGGAGCACCAAGCACAGGGTTCCCACTCGGGAGAGTGGAGAGGAAGGGTTGAGCACAGGCGCCCATCTGGGCAGAGGGGAGTAGGTGGCCAAGGAGGACAGGTGGTGATGTGGACATCCTCCTCCAGGAGCCACACTGGACAGAGCGGCCTCCGTGTCTAGCTCAGAGCTCTCGTCTCTTTTCAAGCACATGGATGACCCCAGATGTGCGCAGGAGATACAACTCGGGGAATCAGCTCTCCAGGGGCAGTATGTGCCTGCCTGTGGTCGAGTGACTGTGACTGTGCCTGCTGGGGCCTTCCCTGTTTCCCTGGGAGTAGAGTCTGAGCTGGCTGCCCCCCTACCCCCCATTCTCTGTCACACTCTTGGCCACTCTGTGTCCTATCCTGAACTGCAAAACTTGTTCCCTTCCTCCCATGGGAGGTCAAGCAGCAGGGAAGAGGGTTCCTTCAGTGCCCTGGACCCCCATTTTGTAGACCACAGTCTGAAGCCTCTTCTGAAGCTGGAGGGGAGTTGGGCTCTAAGTCAGTGGTGGGTTGGGGACCACAGCCCCCCTGGCACTCTGGACTGCAGTAGAAGGAAAGCTGGTGGAAGGGGGGCCGCAGCTCCTTCCGTATGCTGCCCAGGATTTGGGTGAAGGTGGGACGCAGACGTGGGTTCTGCTGCCAGCAGCTGCTCATCAGTTCCTGCCTGGTGGGAATGAGGATGGCGTCAGAGAGGGCTGAGAGCCCAAGCCACAGCCTCTTCTCCTCCTGCACTGGGAAGCTCAGGAGGAGTGGGGTATCCTGGGGCTTGATGTCTGGGAGTGTCCCAGGGTAGTAAGTAGGGACACAGAGGAAATTCAGCTACGGATGGCTCCTAACTGGGGACAGAGGATGCAGAAGCCTCAGAGGGTCTGAGCCAGAACCGTAAGGGAGGGCTATGGGCAGAGAAGGGCTAAGGTAAGGAACTGGGATGACGCACAGCTGACGGGGACAGTCCTCTAGCTCCTCCAGGACTCCGCCATTCATGACAAATTTGAGCACTTGCTCATTGGACAGCCCCTGGTAGGGTTGTTCAGCCAGGGTCACAATCTCCCAGAGCACCACGCCAAAGGACCTGGAAGACGAGCAGGAGGGCCTGAGTCCAGCACCCTCAGACTGTCGAGCACATCCCAAGGAAGGGGAGTGGCCCAGGTCCTAGATGCCACCCCCATATCCCCAGAGCCATCTCGTTCCACCAGGCCCTACCAGACATCTGAGTGGGTGGTGAAGATTCCATCTTTAAGGGACTCGGGGGCCATCCAGCGCACGGGCAGTAGTCCTTTCCCGCCCTTTCGGTAATAGTCAGTCTCATACACATCCCGAGTCATCCCAAAGTCTGAAAGGTAACAATGGAAGGGATATGGGAGTCCTACAGCAGACTGCCCAGGAGTGCATCTGCCAACCCCTTCCATCTTTATAGTCTCCAAAAGTCCTGGAACATGAGGGCTGAAAGGACCTCAGAACGGATCCCATTCAAATTCCTCTGCCTTTGACAAGGGGACTGAGTTCTGGGTGGGGTGACAGACAAAGTCCTTACAGATGTCAGGAACAGAACCGCAGGCCAGGCCTAGGGCACTGCACCTCACTAGGGGACTCTGTGTTTTTCAGGCTGCCCTCATCTGCCCAGAACCCTCTGTATCTCCAACCTGCCTAGTACCCTTTGTACCCCCAATCTTGACGGTGAAGTCCTGGGACACCATGCAGTTGCGGGCTGCCAGGTCTCGGTGCACAAACTTATTGGCAGCCAGGTAGGCCATACCATCTGCAATCTCACCAGCCATCTGTATCATGTCCTCTAGGGCTGGCTGTGGGAGTCCAGGGTTATTCTAGACCCAAGAGAAGGATTGGTGAAGAAGCCTACATTATTGTCTCAATCCAAGAACAGGCCCCTCCCCCACAGGGTGCTCAAGTCTTCTCAAACTCTCCAACCTCCTGGCCCAAGGTCTTCCTGGTCCCCACCTCTGCCTCAGGCCGTAAAGATCTAAGGTGGCTCTTAAGGTCCCCACGGGTCATTAACTCCATGATGACCAGAGTTGGTTGGCCCTGAGACACCACTCCCAGGAGACGCACCTGGGATGGACGACACAGAGTTTGTTGTGGTTCCACCCATCACCCCTCACCCTACCTGGCTCAAACTGTGACCTGCTGTGACTACAGTATGACCCACACACCAGCCTGACCCTAGCCCCAACCATGACTACATGAATCATGATTGGTGACCCAATCCCAACATATAAACCAAGTCACTTCTATCAGTATAACAATGATGTTGGCCCCTCTGGACACTCAGTATTGATTCCCAATCACAATCAATCTCAGCTTTGACCCTCCCATATACCTGTTTGACTCTAGCCCCAACCATGACTCCTGCTCCTTTAGAATCATAACCACAGTCACAACCCTAAATTTGGCAATGTCCTTATCTTCCTTTTTTTTTGCGGGACTGGGGTTCAAACTCACAACCTTGCACTTGTCAGGCAAACACTTGTGCCATGGAGCTATCTCCCCAGCCCCTGGTGATGTCCTTATCTTAACTGTGACCCTTTCCCTCTTACTTCATGACCTCTACCCTAGTTCTGACTCTGAGATGTCCTACCCCTTCCTTACCACGTGGTGACACTTGAATGCCTTCATGACAGAAGCTTCCTTGAGGAACTCAATGCGTTCCCGTGGGCTGGCCAGCTCATTCACTGTCTTCAGGGCCACAGGTCTGGATCCCTCTCCAGCCTCAAGTCCTTTCACCACACCCTCATAGACCATCCCGAAAGAGCCCTGGCCCAGCTCTCGGATTATGGAGATCTGCTCCCGGGGTACCTCCCACTCGTCAGGGATGTACACTGGGAGGAAGTAGAGGTCACAAGGCCAGGAGCTGCTCTCTGCCACACTTCCAACCACGCCTGGCCTCTGCTTCTGAAGCACTCTGGTCCTAAGGCCACCTCTTCAGAAAAGTCTCCTGGAAGTTGGCCTTTCCTTCTCTCTGGTCTCCCCTCCCACATCCCCAGTCCACCCATCCCCAGACCTACTGTCAGAGGCGCTGAGGTACTCTGGATTCACAGAGGTATACAGGGTGCCATTTCTGCAACAGGGGTAAGGAATCAGGCTGGAAGGGTCTTCAGGAAGGAATGACCAATATACAAGGCAGAGGGATATCTTGAGAAAAAGGTTATCGACCATCCCCCTAGGACTGCTAATACTTTCCAAGTTGGTTATGGTCCTGTCCTGGGATGTAACAGGCAGGGAACAGGTAGACACAGAGGTTGATGATCTCCTGCCCCCTTAGCTTGCCTTCAGGATCTAGCTAATCAAGGTGCTGCCCCCCACTTCCCTCCTGCATTCAGCCTAAGAGGAATCTAAAATCAAGTGTCTTGGGACACATCTGAGGTCTCTTGCTTCATCTGTTGCACGGCAGGATGGGCTTTGTTATTTTTTGCTTGGACAGAGTGTAGCAACTGACAGTCCCACTGTGCCCAGACCAAGGGGTTTTCTGGAGATAACAGCACTTCTCTTGATAAAAGCAAGTGCACACACACAGCTGAGTTCAGTGATGGTGATGACGCAGTGCAGATAGTGGTCAAACTTTTTCTGGAATGAGGCCATGTCAAGCTAAGCAGGATGAGTGGTCACCTTCATGGAGAGGTGTGTCTCCTCTATGCTGAGGGAGAAACCACTAACTCTAAGGAGTTCTTTCTGCTGTGTGATCTGTACCACTCTGACTGCACTGACAGATGAAGGCCCTGGAAGAGAGCAAGTGGAAGCCAGGGCTTTTCATTACCTCTTTCTACTGTAGAAGAATCCAAGGGCAGCAAGAATGACAAGCAGCATGAGCCCCACGGGGGTGACAGTGAGGAGGACATGCAGGTCCCCGAAGTCCTCTTCCTCTGGGGGTTAGAGGGGACAGAAGGTAGGACCAAAGACTGACATAGGAGGTGTTTTTTTTCTAGACACTGGGAAATGAAGATGGGAGGGAAAGGGTGGAGGGG
>PVKN010029577.1:0-12972 GCA_004027915.1 Capromys pilorides
ATGTGGTATTTTTATACAATGGAATATTACTCAGCCATAAAAAATAGCTCCCCCATTTTCATCCCTTCACATTTACCCCCCTCCTTGGGCCACCATAGCATGGCTCTAGACCACAGTGACCCCAGAATGCCTTTTGCCATGCATAATCTATGCTGAGCTGAATCCAGATGACTACAACTTCCAGGGCTCCATGTTCCTGATCCTCTTTGATTCCAGATAGAGGGGATGGCACTGTTCCTAGTACAATGAAGTTCTTCTGTATAATTCTGAAATTCTCATGATGAACACAGTGAGAATTTTACTTCACGTTGTTGCAACACAAAAATCTAACCTAGCATGTTAACTTAAATAACTCACACAAACCACCAGCCTTACAGACAAAACCACACTGCCTGCTATTGTACACGCAGAACCAGACTGCTTTTAACATCATGCAGGGTAAGTGCACTCTGGGCGGTCGGTTGAGAGAACCTAAGTTTTGCAATCATGAGAGGAGGAGGCACTTAGCAGAGTTCTTGTGTGGGAGGAAGAATCACATCTTCCCCTGAGACTTTTGCTACATAAAGCATTCTATGAAATACAAATGCGCAAAAACTGTTCCAGCCACTGTGAGAATTCCAGAATACTAGAAAATGTCATGTCTGGGACTATCTACAATTATAAGAGACAGTCAACAGTAATTATCCATGCAACAGTCACCAGATGTTTCGTCCCCAGGATTACAAACATGCTTATGGTTTCAATCAATTAGCTGCACCATGATAAGCAGCCCTTCCTGTGTTCCTTTCCTTCGAGGTCCCTGATATGCTAAAGTGACTAATAATGCAAAGTGTTAAGTTTGCCATCAAAAACATCACACCGAATATGGTGTAAAATACCAGGTTCAAATGAAGTACATGGGAGAAGGGGAGAGAGAGAGAGACAGAGAGAGACAGAGAGAGAGACAGAGCGAGAGAGACAGAGACAGAGACAGAGAATCAGAGACAGAGAATCAGAGACAGAGACAGAGACAGATAGAGACAGAGGCAGAAAGACAGAGCCAAGGGACAGGGATATAAAGAACAATCATTTCATATGGAACCAGAGGAAGCCCAGAGTAGCTAAAGCAATCCTGAACAGTGAGAGAAAAATAGGAAGCACCACAATCCCTCATTTTAAATTATAATACTGAGCATATGAAGCAAAAGTAATGACAACAACAATGAAGCAGGTGCTAGCACAAAAACAGCCCTATGGATCCGAGCATGCAGAAACAGTCCCAGGCACCTTTACCATCTGATTTTGGACAAATAGACCAAAAACATACACTGGAGAAAATATGCTCTCTTTAGCCAATGGTACTGGAAAAGCTGGTTATTGATACACAAAAGAGTGAATCTAGACATATTTGTCTTTCACCCTGTACTAAAATCAAACCAAGTTGGATCAAAGAATTAACATTAAAACAGAAACATTGAGTCTTTTGAAGATGAAGTAGGTAAAACTCCTGAAAAGCCAAAAGCAAGGACTTTCTGAATAGAATTCCAGTTGCACAAGAAGTAATACCAAAGACCAACAAGGAGGACTCTTGCATGTAAAAGCTTCTGCACACTGAAGGCAAAAAGAAGTGGAGGAAAGACACAACCTACAGAATGGGAAAAAGCTACTCCTTAGAGTGAGGACTAATATCTAGCATACAGAAAGAACCCCAAAAACTTTGACAACCACCCCATAGAGGCCAAATCAAAAGATGGATATTGAAATGAATAGAAACTTCTACAAAAAAGAAGAACAAAATGCAAATCAAAGTAATACTGAAACTTCATCTTACTCTAGAAATAATGGCTATCATCAAGGACTCCAAAAATGACAAATTCTAGGGAGGTTATGAGGAAAAGGTTAGGAGGGGAGCTTCTACATTCTTGGTGGAAATGTGAACTATGAAAATCAGTATGCAGATTCCCCAGAAAACTAAAACTAGAGATTCCATCTGACCCAGTTATACTTCTTCTGAGTGTCTCCTTAAAAGAGTCAAAGGTACCATTTATATTATGGTGATACATGCCCGTTCATGTTTATAGCAACATAATTCATAGTGGCTAAATCTTAGAGGCAGCTGGTATGCCCCTCATCAAATAAATGGATAAAGAAAATGAAACCAAACAAAGAATAAATCTGAGTTATGTGTAAAAAATGGATGAACCTTGAAATTCCAATGCTAAATGAAATAAGTCAGGCATAAGTACTTAAATATAACATGATGTCTTTTATATGAGAAACTCAAAGTATAAATAATTCTTAAAATAAAATATAGATGATAAAAAATAGAGAGAAAGATTTTGTGGAGATAGGAAAGGAACCTGGGGACAGGAGAAAACAGGAGGATAGGGAAAGGAAAAGTAAGCAAAAAGGGTCAGGATGAGACAGTATATCAACCAATTCTCCATGACAAACATATTCATATTTATTTAAAAAATATACTAATAAAAAAAGATTTGAAGGCTGAGGAGATAGCTTAGCAGCTTAAGTCTCTGCCTGGAAAACACAAGGTCCTGAGTTTCATCCCTAGTACCATAAAAAATAAAAATAAAATTAAAATAAAAAAGATTTAAGTCTGGTTTAAGATGAGCTTTTAATGGGAAGAGGTCTCATCAGGATAGGATGAGGCTCCTGGTATCGCTGTTTAGATTATTATATAGTCCAGGGTTTCAAGGCAGTGTTTCAAAGAGTCCTAGAAGATAAGTAGTCATTTGATGTTATTTACTAAAAATTCAAAGTTTGATGTTTATCTAAATGGGTTCCAGGGAGGAAATTCCTAAAATGAACATGAAGTACTCAGTAATTTTTATCTTCTTGGGTAAGAATTTTCTCCTAATGTAACACCACACCACACTGGTGAACATAGAAGGCTAGAGTCATGTTAGTGAAAATGACCAAGTAAGAATGTCTGGCCAATGTACAGCAAATTGAGTGGGTATCGAGGGAGTCAGTTCTGAATACCACCTCCATTCTCACAAGAGTGCATGGACCTATTTGAATGAATCTGCACAGCCCAACCCATGGGTTCAGTGACTGGCGTGGCTGTAGGCACAAAAATAAATCAAGCCATATAGGACCAAAAGTTCAAACCCCAGTGTCTAAAGCTCCACAAGTTGGTGGCAGCAACCACAACAAAAATCTTTGAAGGAAACTAACACTAAGTGAAAAGGTTGAGAAACAAGAGAGAGAAGCCGGAATCTAGTATAATCTTACAAGCATTGATTCAAAACTTGACACCAGCCTTCCTGAAGCTATATACAATTATTTTAGCTATGTATTTTCTTAGAAAACTAAGCTGTTTGAAAGTAGATCTTTTATCATTTACAATGAAGTACATTCTAAGAGATACAGCATATACACAAGAATTTCTCTTGCAAATGTGGAACAGTTATTTCATTTTTTCTGAAGCTTGTTGTCCATATCAGATAGATTCAGAATCAGAATCACCAATGTGTAGGATTTTGAGAACTAAAGTAATATATGAGAGGTGCCCCCTGCCTGACACTTGCCATTACTCAATCAATGGTAGCTCTAGCCATGACAGTTGTGGCTGTGACTCTTCAACAATCCAACCACGTGACCACGGTAAGTCACCAGTCCTCTCTGGAGGATTTGGCATGCTTTGGGATGATTTCCTGATCACTGAACCCACAATCAACCCCTGGGTTTTATTATTTTGTGCATTATCTTTCTACAAACTAGAATCAATTAAACTAAAATCCCCAGCTAAATGATTCAACATGCCAGTCCTAGAGGGATGACATGTTGGTGTTTGCTACCAGCCTGGGTTCTTGGCTGTGGCAACAAACAGTGCAGTCAGATAACTAACCTTGATTACCACTGAGCAGATTCCAAGTAGCAAGTCAGATTTGGGAAGCTGGCTAGGTAAATATTAGCCTTTATCACAGCTCAAACAATCCCTACTGCCAAACCAAAGAGTTCTCAGGGAGGAATTGTGTTCCCTCTTCCGCTTTATAGAACCAGGAATCACAGTATAATTTTGTCACAGTGCCCAGCAGATAACTCTGTTTTCTAGTTGGGAAATGAAGATGGGCACCACCCTCTGGGTTTAAAGGTGCTGATGACTGTGTTCACTCTCCTTCACGTAAAAAGGAGTAGGGTTGGGCTAGCAAGAGGCTTTGAAAAGACACAGAAAGTCAATTTGCCTTTGCCACCTGTGAATGCTGGGCATACCGAGCAGCTTCACTGGCCTCCTGTTGGTCTCGACCACCGTTCTAGTTCTCACTCTCTTTTGCTTAAATCAGTTCAACTAGTTTCCAAATTATTGACCTCTCTCTACCTTAATTTCATTATTTAGATAATATATAGAGTAATACAAATCTTTCGATCTTTTTTTCAGCATACTTCATGACAAGATATTTTTCTAAATACTAGAAAACTGTACTGGGAAAACAACACACACACACACACACACACACACATGTCCCAACTCTCACTGATTTTGTTCTGTAGGTCTGATCATGTAACCAATGATCTTATCAACTGCAGAACACAATTCTGTCCTCTAGCATCCCAGGCAGGCCCTTCCATGCTCACTCATTTTCACACTCTCCATCTCCTCTGTCTGCACTCTCTCCTTAACATTTCAGCTCTGGTGTCTCTAACTGCACGTAGGCTCCCAAAGCAACTGTGATATTTTGTCACACCATGCCTTCCCTCAGTTTCCCTAGCTCTTCCCTACTACTCTTTAAGTTTCATTGAGTTATAGTCTCCTCTGAGAAACTAAAAAGGAGAGAGCTTCTCTGGAAAGTCACCTAGGCCCACAGCACTCTTTTGTAGACCCAAAACATAAATCTTTGTTAGGCTAATGAGATTGGGGTTGTCATTGTTGCTGTTACCACAGTAGGTCAGGACTATCCCACTCAATACAGAGGTACATGATGAGGTAAAATAACATCCTGCCCCCAAGATGCCCATGTAATTAAGTTGTGTTGTATAGCACAGAGGCTACTGAGGTTGGTAGTCAGCTAACCTTGAGACAGGGAAATTATTCTGGGTGATCTGAGAGGGTTGATGTAATCAGAAGGGTCCCTCAAAATAAAAGAGGGAGTCAAGGGAGGAGGAGAGACGGCAACATGGAAAGGACTTGGCCCAGTGTTGCTAGTTATAAAGATGGAGAAATGGGAACAGGAACTATAGAATATTCTCTGGATGCAGAAAAAGCCAAGCAAATCATTCTCCCCTGGAACTTTCAGAAAGGAGGCATTCTGACAGTACCTTGACCTATGCTTCACAAAGTCCAATCAAGTTCAAATTCCACTCTACTGAACTATAACATAATATTGGTTTGTTTTAAGCTTCAAAGCTTGCGATAGTTACTGCACCAACAGGACAGTAACACAGAGGCCTTTCTCAACCTCAAAGCTCATTCAAGGATCTCATTTGTGAATTGAAGCATTGCTATCCCTTCCTCCGTAATATCATAAGCATGTTAGATTCATGAATCACCCGTGTTACGTGTTTGGTTATCTGTGTGCTACTTTCTCCCCTAGTTTAGAAGTTTACCTGGGCAAAAATGGCTTCACTTTTGTGAAGTGAAATCAGCCATAATCTACCAGTAACCCATGTGCTCTATGAAGGATGATCAAATAAAATATGTGCAACTCAACACAGAAGGTACCAAGAGGCGGAAAATGCTCGGTGCAGTAACAGCACAAAGGAAGGAGAGGGTGTTCTGCATGGCAGAGCCTGAAAAGGCTTCTTAGAAGATATGGCAGTGGGCCTAGCTGTGAAGCCAGCAGAATGCAGCTCACACACTGAGAAGTCTCATGCAGCTTGGACAGAGACAAGGGTGCGCCCATGGCCTGTATTCAGGCCCAAAGTGCATCTTTGCTATCCAGCTCCTACTGATAGGTAGGAGATGCCAAAAACATGGGCACAGGGGACCGGCAAGATGGCTCAGAAGACTAAAGGACCTGCTTAGGCAAGCACAGGGACCATGGTTCGAGCCCCAGAACCACATACTACACCAGCCCCACCCCCAGGGCTGGCTAAGGCAAGTTAAGCTGACCAGAGTTGGCCCACACCTGTAATCCCAGCACTGGGGAGGCTGAAAGCAGGAGGATCAAGATGAATCTGAGTTGAATAGTGAGAATCTGCAACAACCAAATATATATATATATATATATATATATTTTATTTTATTTTATTTTGTCCAATATGCTAATTTCTTAAGAAGCACTGAGAATCTACACTTTGTTTTTGTTTTTTGAGACACAGTCTCACTGTGTAGTTGAGGCTGGTCCTGAACTCACTATATAAGCCTAGGCTGCCCTTGAATTTCAACTGCAGCATCTTCCTGCCTCAGCTTCCCAAGTGCTGAGATAACAGCTATGCACCACCATGGCCAGCTTTAGATTTTTATGTAAAATCAGATGATTTGTAATTATTGACAAATAAATGTAAAAGACAACCAACAAGTAGAGAAAACACTGAGAGAACCATTTTTTGAAATATATTATTTGACAGAGTTTACCCAGTTTCTTAAAGATCTCTAGATAAAAAGTGCTGAAGTTGGCATTCTAGGTATACAGAACAGGATGTGCGGAAAAGCAGCCATGTGAAAGACAAAGGGGCACTAAGGAAAGTCGTGGGGAGCCTCAACCCTCAGCCACAGCTCACTTTGGCACGTGGGGCAAGCGCACTGAGCCGGGTGCAGTTGGTAGGGATCTGAGTGACATATTCCAGACCTCAACTGTCATCACGGCCATAATGGAAGTTGGCCCACAAAAATGTGTTAAAGAGAGAAGCAGTGAGACCTGTGGTTTGGAGCAGTGGTTCTGGCATAAGGGCAGCAGAGCAGGGGCCACAGACTGGCTGGAGGCCGGGAGTGAGAGGAGCACAGCAACACGCTTCCCATATTTGCAGCACTCAGCTGTACCTGGTTACAGGAGCCCCAGCAGGACTCAGGCATGGGAACAGAACACCGGGGACAAATCTTTTTCCTAATTGAAATGAATCTGAAAGTTACGCTGGCATTATTGGTCCTAGGAAAGCTATAGTTTGGGACATGAATGAGAGAGGAAATGTGTACCTGCGTACGTGTGCCTGCACCACAAACTCACTTTGGGGGCCCCGAGTGTCCCATAATCTTTTTGGATGAGAGTCAGTTTGCAGCCGTAAATCACCGCAATCATCATATCTGTAGGGAGAGATTTGTGACAGGCCTTGGCTTAGAAGGAATGTAAATTTTCGGGAAGCCAGAAAAAGATGAATAAGCATTTCTTCTCTGGCTCTCTGTGCAACATGCATAGCCCCTCTCCCCCCTGAAATAAAACAGGGCTGTCAGCTTCACTCTAGGCTTCTGGAAAGCATAGCATAGCCAGCCCGAGGAGATGTAGCCCACTGGCTGTCCTGTAGGCTCTCTACAAGGGGCCATTGTGGTGCAGATTGTCAGGCAATGAAGCACAACCCCAAGCCCAGTGACAGCACTGTAGAGCTCAGCACAGTAAGACAGGCAGAGAGCCCTGCAGTTGGGACGCGGAGAGGCTGAGGCCCTAAGGGAGAAGAGAATGAGAGGCTGCACTCTGAAGCCCATGCAGGCTTTCAAAGTAGGCTTTGGTCCAGGAACTCCAGTTCCAGCTGGAACCTCCAGAAAGGTAACTTCTTTCTGTGTTCAGAAGTCTTCATACATAAGATGAGAAGATTAACTGGTTCAGGTTAGAAAATGATTTCTTTGAGAGCTCTCTCAAATCAGTTCGTCCAACCAGCCATCCGTCTGTCCATCCGTTCAGCACCCACCGAGCTCTAGGCCCTGAGCTAGAGCTAGAATTAGGGATGGGATTAGACCCTGTCCCTTCTCTCAAAGAGCATCTCTCATAGTGCCTGCAGTGGCAAGCAACGGCTGCAGCTGGACACACTGGGCGGAGATATGAGAGGGAAGCAATGGTTAGGATGGAGCCGGCAGCCTGGGAGCAACCTCTAGGGCAGGAAAGATGCCAGCCGTGGTGCTCTGAAGCAGGCTGAGCAGCATGAGCAAAACTAGAGAGAGAGTAGCGCTGGCCATGCAGATAGAATGAAGAGGTCCAGCTGTGCCCCGAGTATCCACGGAGGCGCTCCCTGCTCCAGGGCTGTTCCCTCCCGCTCCTCCCTGCCCACACTGATTCAGAGAGCCTTGCCCCTTTCCCACTGCTCAGCGAGGGAGGCAAGGAAGAGCCACTCCTGGGAGCTTCCTGTCCTGGGCAAGGTGTGCAGAAGGCACGCGGGCAAGAAGAAGCAGGCACAGGGAAGCTGCTCCTAGCATCACTGCTGTGACAGAAGGGTGGAGACAGAGAGCGTGCGTGCGTGCATGTGTGTGCACGCATGTGTGCTTTCGAATCTTCTCCTTTTTATTATATAACCCCCACATGCATATACATAAAATGTATTAACTCATAGGTACCTCATTTTCTCTTTGATGAGCTCCCCATCTATTTCTTTCTCCCTTCTGTCACTTTCTCTCCTCCACCTCAGCCATGATATCAGGCAGGAGCCTAACAGGACCCTGAGGCCACATTCATGCCAAGCACTCCAGGAGATTTTAATAGAGGGATGGACAATCCTCAAGGCATGAGCAGGAGGAGGAAAAGCTAGCAAAACATGGTGGCCCCACAGCACAGGGGCCTCCAGTCCTGAAGAGGTAAAGACAAGGGTTCAAAATGGGGAGAGTGATCATTTGGAGAACGCTTCCAGGAGCTGTGGTCTTCGCTAAAGTCGGGTGGCCCCTCTACAGCCACCCCTACGGGTAGGAAAGGAGCCCCAGAAATACCGAGAACTCATGCTCCTTCCCCTCCTCATCTCACTGGCTCTTCCTGTTGCCAAATGTACTGGAAGTCAAAGGGGTACACTGGTGACACTGGACACAGCCCAGAGGCCACTCCTGCTATTTGGAGGGCAAAGGAATGGAGGAGAGGGGATGGGAGGGGAAGAGAAAATAGGGGAACAGAGGAGAGGGGAGGGGAGTTGAGGAGAGCAGGGAGGAAGAGAAGACAGAGGGCAGAGGGAAGGGGATGGAAGGAGGGGGAGGGGACAGGAGAGGAGAGGAGCAGAGAGGGAGGGGATAGGGGAATGGAAGAGAGGCAAACGGGAAGGTGTGCATTTGGGAAGTAAACAGAAAATAGCCAGTGCAACCTGTGCGCATCCTTCCAGGGAGCTCTCTATTGGCCTACATACTTGTATATATCCTACTTTTTAAAAAAATCTTTTAGTTATTTATTTGGTACAGGGTCTTGCTGCACAGGTCAGACTCGTAGTGATTCTCCTGTTTTCAGCCTCCCAAGAGCTGGGATTCCAGGGACACGCCACCACGCCCAGCCTCAATTGCCACCTCAGTGTGCCCCAGGGGCAGGGCTGGCACGGCAGGGCACACTGGGGACTGGACCCTGGTCCCTGCGTCTGCCTAAGCGGGCACTTTAGTCCACTGAGCCATCTGGCCAGCCTTACATGGCTTTTTAATAATCCTATAAGATGAATGTATGATTAGACATTAGGAAATATCCAGCTTCCTTCTTGGCCATATTAACAACGCTGCCATAAAATGTCTGCTAAGCTGGGTGCAGCTCCACTCGTAACTCCAGCGCTCGGGAAGGCTGGCCCAGCGTGATCGCAAGCGTGAGCCCAGCCCGACAATTTAGCAATTCAGCAAAACCATGTCTTAAAATTAAAAAGAAAAAAAAAAAATTAAAGATTGCGATGCAGCTCAGTGCAAAGGCCGTAGGTTCCATCCCCAGTATAACAAACACACACACACACACACACACACACACACACACACAATAGTAACTTATTATTATTATTATTATGTGTCCCAAGAAATTATTTCATTTACTGGAATGTTTAAAACTTGTGTGCGCGCGTTTCTCTCCTTTTATCGGCTTCGGTCTGCAGCACAGGAAGCGCACGTTCATCTCCGGGAGTGGGTGCGCGTGCGCAGTGGGCCTCGGTCCTCTCCCTCTGTACCCGCTGTCTCCCCCCACTCCCCCGTTATTATTGTATTGTTGTCCTTAGTGCATGTTTGCAGCACATAATGTTCATGTTCCTCGCACGTATTTGGCCCATATATGTGACACGTCTGAAGTCTACTAAGTGCATTTTTAATGAGAGCTGCCCGAATACAAACCCTCGCTGACTCTCAAGCACTCGCGGACAAGCAAGTAGGGAGCAGGGTCCTAGTATCCCTCTCTGCATGTCCTCTGGGAGGCTGTGATGTCCCCACCTTTTCCCTGTATCGTCACTGTTCCTTAGGAGCCACTCCTTCCTTGGCCACACCCCTTGAGCTCCAGTTTGAGATCTTCCCGCCTCAGCCTCCTCTCAGAGTGCTGCAACGGTGGGCACACACCACTCTCCCCTTCTTACTCAGATGTTGTGTGCAGTCGGAGACTGTGCCTTGCCATCTGTGAACTCAGCTCATGGAGCCTGACATGGGTCAGGTTTCCACATTTATTAAATAAAAAAGGGTTCCCGGAACCTGTTTCCTTGCGTGCCACCGTGGACTCAGGACTGAGGCCTTGCGGGATACAACGAACAGTCTCTTGCGTGAAGTATGTTCCAGGAGCCGCATCTCAGCTCCTGCGCTGACAGGTAACGTACAAATGACAAGAAGCCGTCTCAGGTCTGGAGGCAGAGTAGGAAACTACTCTAGGACATAGATCACACCTTCTGCAGATGGACGGTGCTGGTCTCCTTGACTCTAGGGAAGGAAAGATGAAAACAAGGCTGCTTTTCAGGTAAGAAAGCCAGCTCTTCAGCCCTATGAGAGTTCACTGCCCCCCCGCCACACACTTCTCTCTGCCACGTGGAGGAGGGGGGTTTGGAAAAAGTCCTTCGTTTCCCACAGCCAGGGCACTCAGATGAAATGACAAAGGAGCAGGGCTGGCCCTGCTCTTCCCGAAAGGCCAGCAGAAGAAGCTGCTTGGAGGGTTTTCTGCTTTTGTGCTCATCCTCCTGGTGTCTCTCCAGGAAGCCTGGCTACACTGTGTTCGGGAGAAAGTGGTCCTCCTCCTCCAAAGCTGAGCCCCGTGGCTGCTAAGTGAAAGCAGACTCCCAGGAAGGGCCTGACTCTGACCAGGCTCAGAGAACTCCACCCGGGCCCTTCCACAGAACCTGGGACACGCAGAGGAAGGGAAGCCACAGTACATCTCCCTCCTGGCATAGGCTGCTCAGGTCATGCGGCCAGAGTGGGATGTCAGGGGCTTCATCCACTCAGGGTGTTGTCCCAGAAACGGCATAGATGAGTTTGCTTATGAACAGCAGAGACGATAGTCAATAAGCTGACTGGTGAACATCTATGCTTCTGGTCTCTCACTGTTCTCAGGCCAGGCTCCAGACAGCCAGGAGGTACCTGTCAGAAGTCGCAGGGCACAGTAATGAGGGCTCACACTGGATGAGTGATTGTGTCCTCCTGAGCCAAGTTGCAGACCAAGGACATATGATCTAGGGCCTATGAACAGCCAAGTTCAAGCTTCCTAAAAAATCCACATCCTCAAAAAGTGGGGCTCCACCCACTCCAGCACAGGTGAATTTGAAGGCACGGTGGCTGAGGAGCACCTCATCCCTGATGGCTGTGGTGAGAATTACACCCTGAATCACGGTCATGGGAGAAAGCTGAGCCTTGTACTTCTGATGGCTTCTGCTGCGCTGTCTCTTCCTTTATAGCAAGTTCATCAATAAATCTTATCTCTGTCTTCCCAATAATAAACAGCTGCCTAGCAGAAATATATTTCTCATGGTTCTGGAGGCTGGAAAGTCAAATATCGGAGTTCCAGTGGATTTTTCACCTGTTGAGGGTCTGCTTTTGAGTTCATAACTGGTCCCTCATTGCTACTGAAAGAGACAAAAATGGAAGGGGTCAGGACATTCTCTGGGGTCGCTTCACAAGGCATTAATCCCAAATCCCCCACCTTCTAATACCAGCAGGCTGGAGTTTAGGCTTCAACATGTGAATTTAAGAGGACACAAGTGTCCCATCTACCATGATGGAATATGAGAGCTTGAGGGCAGGAGGCTAGGAGCTGCTGCTTCCAATAGGCAGTTCACCAAGAGGAGCTGTGGGGGAGAAAGTCCTGGGCCCAGGAATGGAGCCGAGAGAAGGAGACCTCAGTTCTTCAGCCTTAGCGCACTTAACACTTAGGACTACAAACCAATCTCAGAATCCTATCGGGTTTCCCATATTCTGTTTGTCAAAAGCCAGTCAATAAGGGGGAGTTTCCACAGTATGAACTCAGGAAATAGGGATCGCTGGGAGCCACTGAAGCACCTGGCAAAATGTGCCCCTTGGAGCCGTGCTGTGACTGTGCAGGCAAGAGGCCTGAGAAGACTAGCTAAGCAGCAAAAGGGTGGGGTCTTTCTCCTCCATTGCGATCTGTGTCTATGTCAAGGGTCCACTGTCTGCCTTCACCCTCTCTGGCTCACTGCCACCAGGACAGTGCTGTTCCAATCAGTTTATTCACTCATCTCTCCTACAGACAGGGTGTCACTCACCTCAGCCTTTTGGGCAGCGCAGGGCTTGAGACAGAGCTGGGCTCCGCATGTGTTGTAAATGAAACTTAATTTACCTTTTATCAGCCTTTGGTTCCATCAAGGAGGTGGGCTCCCACTTTTCCGTGGGACTCACCTTGTGCTGACATGAGAAAACTTCCTGCTGGCAAGGGTGTTTGGATACCAGCTGTGAAGGGTGCGGGCAGAGGGAAATCCTGCCCCTGGATTGCACTCAGAAAAATCCAGCTTTTCCCAAGTGAGACAAAGAACATAAATGCTAAAAGGAGTGCCTTTGTTATTGGGATGGTTTCTTCTCTGCAAAGGAATAAAAGCTGAGTGTATAAATGTTTTTGCATTGCTTTGCTTTTTGTTTGTGTTTTGTTTTGAGACAGGGTCTCACCATGCAGTTCAGGCTGGCCTTGAACTTTCTATGTAGACTAGGCTGGTTTTGAGTTCACAGCAATCTTCCTGCCTCCTCCT
>PVKN010029578.1:0-12962 GCA_004027915.1 Capromys pilorides
ATTGTTGTCTTCCAACCAGTTATTTGTATTACCAGATATATTCATGTAAAACTGGAAGAAGAAAGAAAAAACCAAATGTATATGAAATTAAGAAGACAAAAGGTACAAACAATTGAAAAAACAAAACAAAACAAATGAAGCATTATCTGCTCCTTTCCATAGACCAGCAGAAATGCACAGTGTAGTTGTCTAAAACATCCTGTTTACATAAATAGAAAACCTCTTTCCCCCAGTCACTCTCCTATCCTTCTGAACTCAGTAGCCCTTTCCTTTTATACAAGCTTGTTTCCTTTTCCTAGTATCTATTGTACTCTTCAGATTCCATTTTTCTCCTTCAGGTTCTCACACTAAGAAGACAATGTGATATTTGCACATGTGGGTCTGATTTATATCACTTAAGAGTATGTTCTTGAACAATTAAAAAATCTTGGTTTCCTCAAACTCAAAATGAACCTGATTTATAATCATACTTTCTACTTAACTATGAATACAATAAGTAAAATAGAACAGTCCATACAAGGTTGAATGAAGCATGTAAACAAGGCAAAACAAAATAAAACAAAACATATTGACACATTCCAATTCTCTTTACAAAATGAAGCTATAACCCGAATAATTGTCATTGCAAGATTTTTTTGTTGTTTAAGAAAACTAATCTGTTTGACTTAGGGAGAATTTGTACTTCTGTATGACTTCAAGGGATATAAGATCTGTTGGAAATATAAGCATAATTAATCTCAACAGAAATGCAATTTAGGTGATAGAACATTTTAGAGGAGGTGACCAGGTTTGCAAAGAAATCTGGGGCACCTATGGGCAGAACAGTTTTTGTGGCAGGTACAGCAATGGGTTTCTCAGTTCTAATGCAATAAATTTTCCTAGTGGCATTGAAATATTACTACTTAGTTATTCTTAAATCTTTTTAACTCAAAAACTTTTTAGTGAATAAATGCCCAGTGATTAGGAAAAAGCTCTATCATTGGGAGTGGGGGAGGACATGAATTTGAATATAAATGTCCTAGAATTATGATTTATCTAATAAACAACTTTTCAATTATTAAAAAAGAGTTTGTTCTCTAGTTGCATCCATTTATTGACAGAGGACTCAAATTTGTCCTGTTTTATAGCTGAATAATACTCCATCATGTAAAAATACCACATCTTCTTTATTCTTTAGTTGATGGGCCGGCACCTGGATTATTTCCAGGATTTAGCTATGACAAATTGAGCTGCTATAAACATGAGTGCACATGTATCACTGTGACATGAAGTTTTTAGATTCTCTGGAAAAAATGTCCAGAAGGGGAATAGCTGGCTTAAATGAGATCTCCAATGCTAGCTATTTAAGGAAACTCCACACTGATTTCCAAATTGGTTGTATCAGTCTGCACTCCCACCAACAGCACAGAAGTGTTCTTTGCCCCATAGCCTCTCCAACATTTGTTATTGGCTAATTTCTTGATGTTCTTTCTTGGATAAGATGGAATCTGTGTTGTTTTAATTTGCGTTTGTCGAATGACCAATGATGTCAGACTTTTTTTTATGTATTTACTTGCCATTTGTACTTTTTCCTCTGATATTCATCTCAGATGCTCATTTTTGGATTGGGTCTTTGAGTTTGGGGTTCTGATTTTTTTAATTCTTTATGTGTTCTACATTAAAGGCCTCTGTCAGGGGACAGTTGGCTGTAATTTTTTTCCAGTTTGTGGGTTTTCTTTCTTTCTCTTTTTTTTTTTTACTCTGTTGGAGATTTGTTTTGAAATGCAGAAAATATAAGATCTCAGTTATTGATTCTTTGAAGTAGTAACCATGTAGTTTGTCTTTTCTCCTAATTCTTTCTTCACCACTGTACTGATTGATACATTGTTTCAGCTTGAGGAGTTCAGAAGTTAATTAAGTGACTCAGCCTAGAGCCAGGTTTCTCACTTTGTCAACATCCTTATCCAGAGTAAACTGCCTACAAGGAGGGAGAGAGGCTGGCTAGAAGCTGCAACTGTTGCCATTCCCTTTGCTCTTCACTGTTTTCTGCTGCTATAAACTGCTGCTGCTCTCTGCCATGTGCCACTATGCGGGTGAGCCAGCTGAGTGCAGACTGAAACCTTCACAAACTGTGAGCTAAACTTTTCCTTCCTTAATTTTGGGTATCAGGCATTTTGTCTCAGCAATGAGTAAAGTGGAAAGGAGACAACCACTAACATCAACACCATTTCCACCTTCTCCATTCCTATTTCCTCTTCTTTTCTTTCCACTTATGGGTTATAGGTTTCTTTCCGCTTACTCAAAATTCATCTCTGATTCCCACATTCCTTGTCTTTTTCTACTCCCTCCACCCTATCTAATTGGTCAACTTTGCCTTTCCAAGTGTAAACTGAATCATTGGATGATGGATTCTTCCCAGATTTGTCCAACCAGTAGTGTTTTTAAAAGGATTTCTAGTAGTGTTCAGGTTCTTATCAAAATAAGGAACATAGTTTTTGAGTATAATAAATATTATCTTGCTAGAATATTTGATGTCGAGGTGTAGAGGCAAATAGGAAGCTCAATAAAATACAGTCTGTAGTGATAAGGAGCAATATTTTCATGTGCAACCTAGCTAAAGTTTTACTTTGCTTGAAAGGTTGGTGCATGCTAAGGAAGCAAATATCATATTTCTCAAAGGAGTATGTAATATTGGACCAGTACACAGAAGATGAGATTTAGAACCCAAGTTTGAGGATGCGAGTAAAGAGCTCAAGATCAAGGCAGAAGAGAAGAGAGGATACTAATGAGCTCTCTCCCCTCTTCTCATTAACTGTGGGAAATGATAGACAGCATGTAAGACTTGACAGGTAGCAAACTGAGTGCCAGGACTGGACCAGCCTCCTACTAAGAAATTTATAAATACTACTTTAATCTCAAACACACTTTGTTGGAATTGTCCAATCTAAATGCAAGTTTGGGTTACATTAGTTTTATTCGTTGAGTCGTTATGTTATGTCCTGAGTCTCAGCTTTCTCATCTATAAAATAGGACAAAAAGTGCTGTCTCTCTGGATGGCTCTCACTCAAACAAATCAAATGACATGCAGAAAAGAGCTCTGTGTACTCTTCCTGTCTCTTCACAGAAATGACTGTTACTATCCTAGCAAAAATACGAAGCGAAGGAAGACACTATCTGCAGTAATTTTATTCATTCTGATAACAAATATTTCTGTGTTTTTGAGGCACTGGGATGGAATAGCTTCCTTCATCAAGTGTAGCTGAAGAATCCTGAGACCTGACTGGGACTTGCCATTATAGAGAACCTCAGCTCTTGGGACATTCTTCCTAAGTGCCTCTTAGGCACTTCTCTCAGAGAGTTTGCACCCATGAGGGACCAAAGGGAAGAATGGAACCAAAACATCAGTCAAATGTAGCTGTTTCAACTGTTGGAACCAAGATTTGCTGGGATGAGTGTCTGAAAATCAAGAGCAGAGTGCTCAAAATCTGACTTGTCTCTCTCCTACTGGGCGAAACCAGAGCATAGACATGTATTTCATGGGAAGACTTGTCCAGTTTCCATGCTGGGTGCACCCTGGGCTGTCTTGCATCTACAATAATGCATCTGTGCAGCTAAAACATGCAGTTGTCTTTGAGGGTCGGGTTGGGTATTGGTAAGACCTTTAGACAAGTGCAGGGACCAGGATTCTATCCCTCACACCACATACTATGATGGCCTCCTCCCTGCCCCATGGTGGGTGCTGAGTGGGCCACATAGGCAGGGCATGGTGGCCCATGCCTGTAATCTCAGCAATGGGGAGGCTGAAAAGAGGAGGGTCACTACAAGTCTGAGCTGCATAGTGAGACCCTGTACCAAACACATGATAAAAGAAATATAACAGACTCAGGGCTATTTTTCCCAGGACGGTTCTCTGCAAAATGAGGATCTTAATACTCAAGAACATAAGCAAAAATAAAGCTAAATACTGGAATTTGTTCATTAACTGAGTCAATAGGAAATAGATAATTTTGGGTCTGTACTTCTAGGGAAAAGAGACCTTCTAGCTTCAGTACCCGGGTACTTTTTTTCTCCCAGCCTCTCTGTCTGCCCTCCTTATTGATATTCAATAAACTGCATATGTTTAAAATTATAGATATTGCTATTTTTATATATGTGCCTTTATAAATATATGTATATGCATATGCATAAAACCATTATCATAGTCAAGATAATGAACATCTTGTAATCAGAATCACTTCCTCATGCCCATTTTTAAACTTTCCTGCCCATCTGTGTCTTCCTCCTCCCCAGGTAGGCAGTCACTGCTTCGTTTCTGTCATTAGACATTAATTTGCATTTTATCAAATCATTTATGAATAGATCATACAGTGTGTACTCTTGTCTAGCTTTTTCACTCTCTATGATCATTTTGAGTTTCTTCCATGTTGTCTTATATGTCAATAGTTTGTCATTTTTATTGCTTGTACTATAATTTATTCACACACACATCATAATTTGTTTCTGTGTACTCTTGTGAAAAGACATTTGGGTTATTTCCAGTTTGGGGCTGTTATGAGTAAAGCAACTATTTTATATTCATGTACCAGTTTTTTTTAACAAATATATGCTTCATCTTGGGTGAATTTCTAGGAATATACCATATGGTAGGTGTATATTTACGTTTTTATAAAGCTTCTGATCACTTTTGCAAAGCTATGGCACCATTTTAGATTCCTAGCAGAAATACGAAAAAGTGTCTCCTCTTCACTATGACCAACATTTTTTTTTTGTATTATGGCCAGCTCAGCCTGCCTGGGCGTGGGGTTGGCACAGAATGTGGTGCTGGGAATCGAACCACAGTCCCCACGGTTGCCTAAGCTTTCCTAAGCAGATACTTAGGCTGCTGAACCACCTCACTGTCCTCTGTAGCCAACATTTTGAGTGGTTAATTTTTTTCAGTTTTAGCTATTCAAATATTTGTGTCGTTATATTTCATGATAGTTGTAATTTGCATTTCCCCAATTATTAATAATGATGACCATGTTTCATATTTGCCATCTGTGTACCATGCTTAGTAAAAAGTCTGTGGGGATACTGATTAGCTCTCAAAATGAAAGAATATGAAAAGATGGTCAACACTCATTTCTGAACTGTCTTGTCTGTTGCTTTTTCTATATTAATACCAACACCACACTAACTTGATTACTGGAGCTTTATACCAAGTCTTGAAATCCTTCAATTTTCTTGCTTTTCAAAGTTTCTAACTGGCAGTTCTTGGGACTTTTCACTTCTGTATTAAATGTCAAATGCAGTCATCAATCTCAAAGCCTACTGGAGTTTGAACTTGGATTTTATTGAATCTGGAGATTCTTCTGGAAGAATTTACATTTTAGCCATTATTATAGTTTGTGTCTAGTTGTCCCCCCAGAGCCTCATAAAATGATGAGGCAGCTTCTGGAGTTTGTGATTAATTCTTGATCCAATGCTGAGATTATGGATATGAGTGCTATACCTACCTTAGGGCAGATAATTTGCATACAAAGGTAAGGAGGGGAGAAAGGCTTGCTGTTTGCCATAGCAGCTGCTCCTCTCTTTTCTCTTTGTTGTTTTCCTCTGCCATGAAGAACTTCTTCCATGTGCCCCTCTGCCTTGGAGCCTGCTGAGTATGGACTGAAACATCCACTAACTGTGAACTAAATAAACTTTTCCTTCCTTAATTTTGGGTGTTGGGTATTTTGTCCCAACAACAAGAGAAGAGTAACTGAGATAGTGGTAGTGTCCTTAAATCAATGAGCAAGATAGATATCTCTGTTTATTTAAGTCTTTAATTCATCTCTGCAAGCTTCTATATTTTTCATCATGAGATCTTGCACTTCTTTTGTAAAATATGTTCCTAATATTTTATTCTTTGAATAGTAATAAAATATAATTATTTTCTCTATTTCATTTTTGGGTTATTCAGTGTAAGTGTATGGCTAAACAACTGATTTTGGTACACTTATCTGCTCGTCCTATAACCTTGTTAAACTTATTTACTGGTTCTAACATAGAACAACTGAAGGACTGGAGATGAAGCTGAGTGGTAGGACCACTTGCCTAGAATGTGCAAGCACATGAGTTCTGTCTTCACTACCACAAAACCTTAATAATGTGGGCTAGCAAGATAGCTCATCTGTCTAAAGCACCTGCTTAGGAAAACTTAGACAAGCATAAGGACCATGGTTTTATCCCCAACACAACAAATAATAATAATAATAATCATCATCATCTATATATGCATTATATGCACATATTGAACTATACTAATAAATATGTATAAATAAAATAATTGTTTAATATAATATATATTAGTGTAATATACTATTGTTTTCTTCTTACTTACACTGTGTTTTTGAGATTAAAAAAAAATTATTCCATATCAATAATTCAGCCATTGATGTGATGATTGCAGAAATCACTTGAATTATTTTTTAATAAATGCTTCACTGATGTAGCTAATGCTGTAGAAATCCATCTTATTGTGTGTCAAGATTATGTGATGACTGATCTCCTTGATGTACTAAATGGCTTTTACTTTCTTTTGAGATGCCCTGGCTCTGACTTGAGCTATTATTCTATAATAGCGGCTTCATTGCGAATTACTGCTTAATTATGAGATGGTCAGTGCGACTAATGCACTGCATGGGTAGCTAATGAAATCTTGGAGAAAGAAGATTGATGTAGGTAAGTGTCATGCATACAGACCTTTGTCTTTCATCTGAGGATCTCATTTTTCAGCTAGTACTGTAAGAGAACTGCTTTTCTGACTTTCTCTGAGAATTTCCCCTACCTGGCTTTTCCGATGTTCTCCAAATGTCTATGCTGGATGTATCTGAGATTATGTGGACCTAACTCAAACCAGCTCCAGTTGAGGAGCGTTGTCCAGTGACTTCCAACTCCTTCCCATTTCTGCCCATTAAATTGCTGCTTGTTCATTTTTTAACCCCAAGAGTTTTTCTCTCATCCCAAGCCTCAGTGACACAGTCAATTCCAAGTTCTGCTTCCTCAGTTCACAGACTCAGAGCTTGGAAAGCAATGCTAGTCTCTGAGCCAAGTGGGTGTTTACTGTAGGATTTTTCTCCCAAGTATTCTCTGAGGACTCGAGGACAGTAAGTGGAGTAAGAACATAAGGCAATTACTGTAGCTGACAGAAGGGTGGCAAGATTAGAGGTCTAATCAGTAGATAAATGAATACCAGCTAAGGGAGTTGGATATTTATCACTTCGAAGCATCACTTCTCACAACCTTCCTATGACAATGGTAGACAATAAAGACTGAGCAATGATCGAGATCGAATAGCAAAGGTTTAAATTCTGAGGGCTCTGGTAGTGTCTCCACTTTTGATTTGCCAAGTATCTTTTCACTTCACCATCCTGCTTCCTTTTCTTTCAGTCCCAACCACCAGCACAGTCCAGAACATCACAGTAAACTGTGGTAGTATTACCTATTAGTGAAAATATCCATTCTTAGATGCTGGAATGCCCCTATAGATATGTATTTTCACCTACACTCAAAGTAAGTTACATACAGATGACTCTGGGTCTCATTGCCTTGCTAGGTAATAGACATATATCACAAGAGGATCTTCGGTTGCCAAGGGGTTCTATCAGTAAAGAATATACATATAAAAATGTACATGTGTGTTGATGCTCTTGAAGTTGAATGAGACATTCTCTATTATGATTGTGCTATTAATTCTTTGCTTAAATTGCATGAGGAACCTGAAAAATGTTCATGTTTTACATTTCCTAAGTATGTCTTACTTATACATAAGCTGCCCCACATCATATAGTAATGAGTCAGAGTAACCAGGAATAGAGATTCCACCTAAGGAAATTAAGAAAATGAAAATAAGTGCTGTTGAGGATATTTGGTGCCAATGAGGAAGCCAGCATCTTTTCTTAGGAGTGTGTGTGTGTGTGTGTGTGTGTGTGCGCGCGCGCGTATGTGTGTGTGTTTGTACTGGGACTCTAACTCAGCACCTCAAGCTTGTCAGGCAGGCACTGTGTCACTGAGCTATATCCCCAGCTCATACAATATTCCCACCTACTCAAAATGGGAGTGCTATTTTTTCTCCAATTTACAATAAAAAAACTGAGACATGAAACAGATTAAATAATATTCCCAAGTTTCTACTTCCTACGAAGTGTTCAAGTACGGGCTTGGAGGTCTAGAAGACGCCAAGGCTATTAACCCATGAAGCTTCCTCTTTTGATAACTTCTTACATATTTTTCTCTAACTATCTTTACTGCTTGAAGAAAGTATTTTGATATTTAAGCCTTGATCATACACTTGGTGCCAGCGAGCTGAGGTCATGCAATTTTGTACACCATGAAGCACTATTTTGTCATAAAGAAAGATAAGCTTAAAGTCAGTGATAGGAAAATAGATTGATCTTGAGATCATAATATTAAGTGAGAAGCTGGAGAGATAGCTCAGTAGAACAAGCACTCGCCTGGCAAGCCCAAGGGCCTGAGTTCAATCCCTGGTTCCACAAAAATAGATAAATAAATAAATAAATAAATAAATAAATAAATAAATAAATAAATTTAAATGAAATAAATAAAACACACAAACTTAGTTACAGCATAACTTATCTCATATGAGAAAACCAAAATATAAAGACCAAAACACAGATGGATAATAGGGAAAAGGGAGCCTGATATTTTGCAAAAGGGAAAGAGACCAAGAAATGCAAGGAGGGGCAGGGAAAAAAGGAGAAAGGGATATAAAAAAGAATTAAGATGCCCATGTATGAACTTCTCACCAAGAGGGTCATCATTATGTACTTTATATATGGACTCACAAAAAGATAAAAACTGAAATAAAAACAAAGCTTAGCACATTTAGGGAAATCTCTCTGATGTGGGCCAATGGAAAATTGCTCAGATGCCTGGGCATAACAGATCTTGGCTTAGTAATGGTGACTGCCAGCTAGAAAGAGCCTAACCTAATATGGAGAGGGAAAGGTAAACTAAGGCAGAGTAGCTTAAATAGCAAGACCTAAAGCAACAGGGCAACAGCGAGAGTACCCATTCTATGAGGGGAGTGGAGTGGAGGACAGAAGTAGATGCCTGGTGGTGGGCACTACCCTGGGCAGAGCTCTGCAGCTGAAGTGTGAGTGGGTATTGATGGCAGACCCAAAGCAAGGGGAGGAAAGGGGATACAGGTCACAGATACACAGGTAGAACAGATCACAAGAACCTATTTGCAGGCCATTGGGCAGCCAGAGTTTCTCAGAGTGTGTCAGCAGTACCCAAAGTGCCATCAACCTGATTCTGAGGTCTGCTTCTGCATGGCAGACACAGAAGCCTAGACCATGTCCAGACTGCCTGATGACTTGAGATGGCTTCTTCTCTTTCTACCATGCTTTCCAGAAAGCCTGAACATCAATGACCAATGAACTTCCAAATGGCACATACTTAGATAAAATATGAAATTTCGTCTTTCCAGAAAAGGCAATCTTAGCTGAGCTCAAGTTTCCCCAATTATCTCATTTTGCCACCTTCCAAAATAGCATCTCACAACACCTGGGGTGGAACCATTGGTACTCGCGCACCCTCACTTGTGTGTGTGTCCATGGACGCACACATGCAAAGGCACACAGGCAAGTGGGGATCGTGGGGAAGGAAAAAAGAAGCAGGAAAAGAGGCTGGACAGATGCATGCTTGGAGAGCTGAGCTGAGCCTGCTTCTTTATCATTTCCCTCCATTGTGTGCGTGAAGCCCTCGCAGCTGGAGTGGAGCAGGAGAACATGCAATTTGCCTTGCATTGTTCTTCTTCTCTGGGTCTCACCAAGCCAGCAGATATTCCTGGAGACGGGATGAGCAGGAGATAGGATACTGCCAAAGACAGAAACACGCACTGGCAGTGAAATGCGGCAAGGGTGATAAGGCAGCCCTGCAGATAGGTCCCCACCCCCAGAAGCTGGCCAAATAAGCCCGGCCCTCCTCCAATACAGCCCCCCATGCAAGTTTTTTCAGACTCCCTAGGCAACTATATGAGAAAGAAAGCTCAGGTTGTCAAATGATCCAATTTTTCAGGTCATACTTCACTGTTGTGCATGTGTGGTACTGGGGATTGAATCTGAGGCCTTCACAAGAGCTATGTCTCTAGCCCTTTTATATTTCTTTTCTTTCTCTTTCTTTGTCACCAAGCCACACTGAGTTCTGAAACTGCCTAGGCTGAGCTCAAATTTGTGATCCTCCTACCTCAGAAGTCTAGAGTGCTGGAATTAAAGATGTGCACCAACACACCCAGATTTTCAAACATGTCTGCCTTCGTCAATTGAACAGGGCATTAGAAACA
The DNA here is from genome assembly GCA_004027915.1 of Capromys pilorides. NCBI lineage: Eukaryota > Metazoa > Chordata > Mammalia > Rodentia > Capromyidae > Capromys > Capromys pilorides. The sequence goes on from PVKN010029578.1 coordinate 10,307, forward strand.
GAAGGTTTTGGGCATGCTTGCCGGTCCGAGCCCATCCACTGTCTGGTCTGACCCGTATGCCTGCCAGGTAAGGATCCACTGAACCTGCCTCCATCTGCTCGCTCTCCCTGCCTGAACTACAGTCCTGAACCCATCCACCAACTTGTATGGCCTCCTTGTGCCAGCCTGGTAAGGACCCTCAGCCTGTGTCCATCCTCGGACTCAACTCCAGAGCTCTGACTTCACCCACAGTCCAGACCCACAGGGCCTCACAGCAACCAGCGGCATGAGCTGCAACTCACAGCCAGGCACCACTGGAGGGGAGCAAGCTTGCTGGATCCATAGCAAACTTCCACAGGTGCTAACAGCATAACTTTACCAAAGTACAGAGATCGCTGCCATACAAAATGATAACAACAAGGAGTAAGATGCAGTCAGAGGGCCCAAGCCCACCCAAATCAAACACAGGAGATGATACCATGGAAGAAAAGGGAATCATGCAGCCAAAAACTCTGAATATGAGGTAGACCAACAACTACAGAAACATATAGAGCAGCTCAGATCAGAGATAACATCTGAAATAAAAAAGAAATCCATGAATTAATAGAATCTGAAGTGGAAAAACAATTGCAGAAACGTATAGAGGAAAGCAGAACAGAAATAACTCCTGAAGAAAAAAAAGACATGTCTAAATTAATAGCATCGAAAATAGGGGAACAAATGCAGAAAGGTAAAGAGGAGAGCAGAGCACAAATAATCTCTGAAATAAAGAGAGAAAGGATAACTATAATGAAAGACTTAAGAAATATTAAAGAAGACATTAATAAAAAATTAGAAGAGAACAGAAAAATGATGGATTTCATGACTGAGCAATATAAGAAAGAAATAGATCACCTGAAAGAGTATCAAAGAGATATACAAGAAAATAAAATCTCAATCACAAGCAAGCAAAACTGTATCAATGAAAGTGAAGATAGAATTTCAGATCTTGAAGACACACTCGCAGCTAGTGAAAAGGCAAGAAAGGATCTCTTAAAAACAACCAAGATGCAAGAAAAAATAATTCAACACCTGCAAGATGATGCAAGAATGAACAACGTGAGATTAATAGGAATCAATGAGAAAGGAGTCAATACAAATGAAATAAAAAGAATATGGGCAGAAGTAATAGCAGAAAACTTCCCAAATATGAGAAAACAATGAGATATTCAGGTAACTGAAGCATACAGAATGCCAAATAACATCAACCCTTGATGTGTAAAAACACATCAAGACATATAATAATCAAGGTCCCAGAAATCCAGCAGAAGAATAACACACTAAAAGCTGCTAGAAAAAAGAAACAGAACACATTTAAAGGAAAAACCATCAGAATAATGGCAGCATTCTCTTCACAAACCATCAAGTCAAGAAGAGCATGGAGCAGAGTGCTTCAAGTCCTCCATGAAGACAAATTTCAGCCCAGACTGCTACACCTGGCAATACTCTCTTTCAAGTACCAGGGAGAAGTGAAATACTTTCACAACAAGGAACAACTAAAGAATTTCATGACGTCAAAGTCAACACTACACGGAATATTAAAAAACATTTTAGAGAGGAACCAAAATGACCAGAACTCAACAAATGAGAACGGAAAGAACCCACTAAATAGGGCAACCAATTAAACATAGGGGAAAAAAGTGTTAAACAGTAGTAAATAAAAGTCATGTCAACAATAAGACAATACATTTCAATTATAAGCATCAATGTCAGTGGACTCAGTTCTCCAACATAAAAGAAGTAGACTGGCAGAATGGATAAGGAAACAAAACCCAACAATATGCTGTATAAAAGAAACACACTTAACTCATAAAGAAACTCATAGGCTAAAAGTGAAAGGATGGAAAACAATACTACATGATCCAGCACCTCGAAAACAAGCAGGGATAGCAATCCTGTTTGCAGACAGTCTAAACTTCAAACCAAGATTGATCAAACATAACAAAGAAGGCCACTACATACTGGTCAAGAGAAAAATTCAGGATGAAGAGGTAACACTCATAAATATGTATGCACCCATCACGGAAGCAGCAAGTTATAGAAGACAAACCTTAATGGACATGAAAAACTAATATCCATTACTGAAATCTTAACTGGAGACCTTAACACCCACCTGTCTGAAAAGGATAGGTCAAGCAGACAAAAAATTAGCAAAGAAGTAGCAAAACTGAAACAGAATTTGAAACAACTGGACTTAGTGGACATACACAGAGTGCTCCATGCAACCCCTTCAGAATACACATTCTTCTCAGCTGCACATGGGACATTTTCTAAAATAGACCACATATTAATCCACAGGTCATGTTTAAGTATAGGCAAGAAAACAGAAATTGTCCCATGCATATTATCTGATTACAGTGCAATGAAATTGGAAATAAATGGCCAAAGAAACCATAGAAATTTCAGAAACAGATGGAAATTAAAAAACACCCTCCTCAGCAACCAGTGGGTTGCAGATGAAATTAAACAAGAAATTAAACAACATCTAGAATTTAATGAAAATTCAAGCACAACCTACCGAAATTTATGGGATGCAATGAAAGCAGTTCTTAGAGGAAAATTTATAGCTTTGAACTGACACATTAAGAAAATAGAATGGGAATAAATAAAGACTCTCATGAAGCACCTAAACCAACTA
>PVKN010029579.1:0-12959 GCA_004027915.1 Capromys pilorides
TTATATAGCAAGACCTCGAGACACTGTCATTCTACACTATGGGGTCTGAAAGAGAGACTGGGACGCTGGGGTGTCCAGAATGATCCCCTCCAGGAGAGGCCATGGGGGGGGGGCGGCATGGGGTGGTAGGGAGGCGCATGCTGTCAGCTTTCTATTAGCGCCTCTCTGGCCCTGTCCCTCAAGCCCGGCGCTGGTCCTCTGGCTCCACCCCTCAAGCCATGCACTTGATAGCCCCATGATTCACATGAGGCTTTGGGGGACAACTAGATACAAACCGTAACACTTATTATCCACAGTTTTAGGTCACCAAACTAGTCACTCTATGCGCATATACATACATTAATATATCTGATTTACATTTATATAGTAGCATATATATACACAATGCCTCCACATACAAATGTACACATACAAATACCTATGATTTGCATTTAGTGTCCCATGATCTATATATAAATTCACATACATGTAAAATAAGTGACATTATATGTCACATGCAACAAACATGTCAGGTGTAACATTAAAATTGAAGTCACATATACATTGTACAGCGTATCTAGTCTCACGCATGACATTGTATAAAGAACTGTATGACAAAACAGCTCCAAGTCGTACAAGCATTTCTGCATAATGTCTGAGAGCACTCAGAGAAAAGCGACGACGGAGCTTTGGGGTTGCTTTTGCACTAAAGAGATGACAGGGAGGATCTGGTTTTGCCACAGACACGAGCGCTTGTGCAGGGCTGAATCTCAGCGGACGAAGCATCCAAGCCCTGCAGAGCCTGTAGCCGCCTGGGCCACAGGGCTTCCCTGTTGGGGTGAGAAGGCTCAGCCCCAGAGCCACGAAGCAGCTCAGCTAAGCCCACCAGGCACAGACGCTTCTAGAAGTGAAAGTCCTGGCTCCACGCACCCAGCTCCGGCTCCTCTTCCCTCCTCTCTGGCCTCCTCGCCCTGCCTCTCTAACTAATAGTCAAATTTTTCATCTGTGTTCCTTCCACTGACTGTGCCCAGAGTTATAGGTGGTCACACAAAGAGCCCTATTTTCCCTTCAAATGAGCTGGGGAATGACTTTCCGCGGAGGTCTTGCCCCATGCCAAGGTTAGAGTACTCGGTGTTCGGTTGTTTTGGAATTGTTGGTGAGGTGGGAAAGAAACAACTTCCTTTTCCAGTTTTATGAAGGTTTTTCCCTCCCTGCATTTTCTCAAAGGCCACACTGACTGATTTAAAGCTTAGCTTCAAGGCGGCCTGGATGTCTTGCATGGAGGAGTCTGGGGTCTCGGGGGTCTCTTGGGCGTTGCCCCGACCTCTTTGTGAGGGCTCTTTGGAAGCACTGAACGGCTCTCACCACCTCCTGCCTCGGCTGCCCACCTTCCTAGCGCTGTCCCTGCTCTCTTCACCGTCGCCGCTGTTTCGCTCCCCTCTGGATGTGCAGAGCCTGATGGCTCTCCGTCCTGCTTGCTGGCACCTCCAGCGGGGAGTGAAAAGGATGCCGCTACCAGCAGGAAGAGGCCGCATTCCGGGATGCCTGAAATGGTGCTCTGGAGGCCTGCTGCTTGGAAACTGCGCTGGAGGATGTTTTTGCCAGGGCCTTTGCCCATCCTGGAGTTCCACGCAGACTGGCAGAAATACTGCCCAGCCTCCTCCAGCTTCCTCTGCCACTCCCTACCATCTTTCAAACTAGCCTCCCCGTGCAAAATGCCCTCTGTACAGTGTCATCCCCACAGCTGCTGCTACTAAAAAAACAAATGCAGATTTTTCAGCACTTGGCCCAAGTTTTATTAAGCTTTTGACAGAGCCTAGAACTCAGTCTTCTTGGAGTCCCTCAGGGGCTCTGAGGTGGGTTAGGTAGTACTCATAGAAGTCACCCTTGGGAAACTATGGCTTCAGGTGTGCCTACATGGTGCCTCACCTGTGCACATTTGCAAAGCCTGCCAGGGGCACCTTAGCGACATGGCCAAGAGGAAGCAAAGACTAGACATGAGGGCAAAGGCTGAGGCAAAAATACAACCCGGGTTGGCCAGGGCTTGGGCCTGGGCAGGGGGGAGAGAGGCGCGGGCTTCAGGTGTGTTCACCACAGGGCCAGCAGCACAGCTTCCACGTGGAAACGCCGCTGCGCAGTCATTTAAGTCGGCTGCCAGGGTGAGAGCTGACCGCACCCACTTCTGGGTCTGGGATGGGCTGTACAGCCAGGGAGAAGGCCGAGGAAGCTCCCCTGCTGAGCTCCCGAGGAGGGGCCCTGCCTTTTCTCAGGGACAGCATTTGGTGAATGCGAAGACTGTACTCGATTTTGAGTCACACTGCTGGGTTTGGTTCCAGATTTGTCCTGTTTCTCTAGGTAAATGTGAGCAAGCTACATACTCACTCTCTGCCTCCGCTTCCACAACTGGAAAAGGAGGACAATAGTACCTGCTCTGGAGAATAATCGAGAGGCCTACGTGGGGTGTTATGTGCAAAGCTCCGCATCCCATCCTCACACTAAGAGGTTCCATGCCGTGGCGCTTGATCCGCGCTCGAAGCCGCTCCCCTGTGCCCTGCAGCCCCTCCTCGTGCTATCTGCACAGCCTGACTTCATGCATGACTGGAACAGTCCACGAATGTCCTGTCTCCTGCTCCCAGAAAAATCTTGGTTTCCCCATTTTCTTTCTCCCAGGGCCTTTGCACCCTGCAAGTGCCAGCTCAGAGTAGGTGACTGGCAGACTCAGCCTTCCTCTGCAAGGGACCCTGCCTGGTGAGACTCAGACCCAACAGCAACGGGAAAGCACCACTCCGCGGATGAGGGCAGGATCTTGGCGGCTGAAAGACCTGGTTCTGAACTCCAGGCTCTGCCCGAGGATGGCGGTGTGATCTACAAGGTGAGACAGGCAGTTGAAGTTTGGACTCTGAGGCTCCGAAGCAGATGGAGAAAGGAAACACACAGGCAGTGGCCAACAACACCCAATTAATCCTGCCTTTGCCAGGCTGGCTGTTGGGCTTCCACACTGGCCTCAGCCTCTGGGTACTTCTCCTCAGTTTCCCCCCAAGGGCGGAACCAGCACCCACAGGCATGTTGTGGCAAGTGGTGAATTAGCTCCTTTTGTGAAGGCAGGGATGTTAGTGTCAGTTCTCTGCTCTCACGAGCAGCTGTGAAGTTCTGAGAAAGTAAAAGATTCTACTGCTATGCAATGCAAAGACTGGCATCTCAGAGTAGCCCACCAAGCAGCCACCCCTCCGCTGGCCCTCACCAACCATGCGGATGTAAGTAATGGCTGCCAATGAGCCGGGTTCCCTGGGTGCTCCTGTGGAGACCAGGGCAGAGCAAGAGCTCAGCCACACCTCTGGAGGACAGGGCCTCGAAGCCTGCAGGCATTTTCTGAATGGAGCCATCTCTCACCTTGGCCACTTCCCTGGCCAGGAGGAGGGTAGAGCTGGTGGAAAAGCCACGTGTGCCTTGTTGACTCTGCCAGGTTCAGAGAGGCCTTCACAGTTGACTTGGCAAAGGAGAAAAGGTCTTTATTTCCCCCAGTCTCAGAGCCTGCCAAGCCCAGGGCTGAGCGGGCAGCTGCATCCTCCCTCGCCTGCCTCCCACGCCATTACCTGCAGAGTTCACTGGGAAGCCCTGGCCACCCGGGCCAACCTGGGCTCACGAGGGCCTGTCTTGGGCTCGTGGCACACTCTTCCTCCTCAGCTCAGACAGAGGGCCCGCGCAGGGATGCTCCTGAGTTGTTCTTTCTTGCTGGCTCTCTCTCTCTCTCTTCCCCCAAGTCCAGAGCACCGTTATTTACCCAGAGAAAACAGGGAAGTGACAGGGTAACAGAGTACACATGTTGTGAAAATATGCAGGCTGGGGCTGAAGGAAAGCAAACATTCTTCCATAAGTAGCTGCCTTGTTAATTCATTTTTTTCCCCCTTCAGATTAGAACCAGCCATTTCTTGGGCTTCTCCAAGCACCTTCTGTGGTTTCCTGACAGCTGCCTGCAAGGGGTGAGATTTGGCTTGAAAAATGGGCCATCGGTCATGCTTCGGGAAGGGGGAGGCGAGCAGAAACCTGAATTCCCAGATTGCTCACATTCACTGCTCCCTTTCTGCCCAGGGATGGAAAAGAGGGGCTGCTGGGATTGTATAAACGCTGAGGTGTAACCTGATTTTCCACCAGAAGCGACAGCTCCGTAATGAACAGTCCTTGGCATGAGGTTCTTCACCCCCCTCTTGAAGCCGATTTCCAATTCCTGGCAGGCTGGTGCCCCACACCCTTGAGGAACAGGCACAGGCCGATTCTCGGCAATTAAAAATAATATTGGCCCAGGTAGAGAGCGCTGGTCCCCCATCCCCCACACCCTTCTCGTTGTCTGCCAAGGATCACTTTCCCAACCTGTTTCAGAACAGCTGGCCTCCACGGAGGAGCGGGCTTTAGCCCTGCACCCTGCGTGGCTGGGAAGAGGCCTGGGGTATTAATAGCATTTGCTGGGCCTGGTGTTTGGGGCAGGAAGGGGGTAACCTGTGTCTCTGGGGCCTTTTTTTTCTTCACTGGATTCTTTATGCCTCAGGTCTACAGACAGTGCTGAGACAGCCCACAGCTGTCGCTCCCGGGCTGAAACTCTTCTGGTACTGACCCTTGTGCTTCTCGTTTTTCTCTAGTCTATGTTTTCAACCTCCTCCTGAGCCTGTGGGTATTGGCCAATGGCTTGGCCCTGCTCCCTTCAAGAGAGGTCACACCACAGAGGCCTGGACAGTCCCTGCTGGCCTTGGTGTGGCCTTTTCCGCACAGCCCCTATGTGGGACACGCGCTGTTTCCAGGGGGCGCCAACGCAGGCCAGAGCCCCTGCAGGTTGGAGGAGCCTCCCCAGAGCTTGCTCACAGCCACAGAGTCTGTCAGCTTCCCACGACCAGGACCCAGCAGCCTTAACCACAAGATGGATAGGAATTCTACCGTCTCCCCGCATGGCTTACCACCACCACAGTGGCACCTTCCCAACATCCCAGAAGGGGGCTGTGTTTCAGGCCTGGAATGGTTTTGATTATCAGCTTGGGTTGAAGCTGCAGTGGAAAACCTTGAGAACGGGCAGAGTATGGGTCTGAGGATGAGGTCTGGCTGCTTCCCACTGAAGCAGCACTGTGGGCCAAGGCATAGCCAGCTGGAGCCCGGACTGAGTGGAGTGAGGGGCCCTCAGAGCACAGTACTTGGGGTAGGGCTGGGAGGACCCAGCTGCACATCTCAGCACGTGTCCCTAACATGGGCCACCAGACCCCCACGGGGCAAGCACAGCCTCTGCCCGCCTTGGGCCAGGTTCCAGTCTCTGGCCTTAGGTGAAAGACTATTTCCGATGATTGTTTCTCAGATATTTTATATCCAGTGCATGAAAACACAACAGTGACAGGAAAAATCCATACGCGCTCACAAAGCAAAGGTGGGCCCATCCCTCGCTCGAAGGTCACAGGCCCATTTTCTCAGTCCAGTCCTTGATGTGGATCCAAGGGAAGCGGCTCCTTTGAAGTCGGCAGCAGCCGCAGCAGGCCCAGCTGTGAGGGCGTGGACGGGCGTCAGGCAGGATGCACCGCCTTATCGTCCACCCATCTAATCCCCTCCTGTAAGGACCAAGCTTCCTCTGGCAAAAGGTGACTTGAGGGCCATTTGTTCGATAATCTAAGGAGACTCCTTATGACCCAGGGTCTGTTGTATCTGGCACTGCCAGGGCTGGGCTGCTGTCTCTTGGAGGTTCTGGGTGGCTCTTGGGAGCAAACCGTGCTGTGTTCTGACTCCTGGCAAATCTCTCTCTGCACCAGGTCCTTTCCTTTCTCCTGTGCTGATCCCAGCCATCTATCAAGGATTCTGTGCCACCACCAAGGACAGAGAAAAGGTCCCTGGTGACAAAAATCCAGCAGAGAATGACACTTTGTTTTGAGAATCAGATTTGTTCTCCCGTGAATGTTGCTGAAAAGCTTATTCTCTGGTCCTCCTCCTCCTCCCTCTTACTGAGAGGAGAAATGGAGAGATTTGATTGATCATGGAGTTCAACATCCCTTCCACAGACAACCTTGGGTTTGAGTCCTCCCAGAATGGAGCACTCACAACATGTTATGAAGAGTCTGAGCCACTATTTGGAAATTTTCGCCCTCAGGAGTTGTTTCTCACCCCAAAGTGGGACCTGTCACTCTGGCTTTGCGGTAGATTAACCAATGGTCAGCTTGTAACACTGAGTGGTGCTGGGTGTGGAGGGCCTGCCTGAGGCCTGTTGCCAACAGCGGAAAAGGAGAACTGGAGAGGAAGATGGTGCGCTGTTGTTTTGCCTGGAGAAGCCCATTTTACTGGTTTTCCTGATATGAACTCTGCTGTTCTCTTTGTTGGAGGAGCTTAGGATCTCCTGGTTGCTGCCTTTCTCTTCAGGGTAGCTCTGGCCTTCACCTTGGCCATTGCTTCCTGGCTCCATTGCAGATCCCTCGGCCTGCTGCCACAGATCCTTCGCCCTGCTGATGCAGACTTTCTGGCTTCCACCACCGACCTCTGGGCCTTCCCAGTGCAGTGCTGGGTACAGACCTGCGTGAGACATCCCCGTGGGCTCTGAGCCTCCAGCTGGACTCGTGCAGGGCACTGGCGTGGGACCCAGGTCCTCAGCTGGACTCTTCGGGTCTCTAACACAGAGCTTATACTCTTCTGAATTTGACTCTTTGGGTGCATAGTATAAAATAACCCTATGAATTATGTATCCTATATTAAATTATTCCCCTATAAAGCCTGACTATAATAGGCTTTGACCCATGACTCAGCCTTATAGTAAGTCCCAAGAGCTGGGCAGGGGTGTAGCCATGCTCTAGAGCCTAAGAGACAAGGTGCATCTGAAGAGCTGACCTCTGTCCCATGCCTCTGTGGATGTCCACATCTCCCAGCTTATCATTAATGGTTTGAACAGCCTGACTATTCCTTTCAACCTAATATATTTTCCCTGCAGCTTGACATCTTCACGTCTATATTAAAACATCCCTAAGAAGACACTGGCTTTGGACAACAGCATCTCGCCCTATCAGGTGCTCCATAGCAGCTGACTGGTGGGTCTGGATCTCTTCTCCCTAGGGGCTTAGGGTGCTCTCATCCCCTCTGAGTATAACCATGGCCACAGCCCTGCCAGGAAACTATGTCTGCTACCATTAGTATGTTAGGGTAGACAATTTAAGGACTACTCCTGTAAAAATAAATGATTCCCTCTTCTCCCCCACATGCTCTTTGGCTTCTAAGCAATTTCAAGACTTACCCTTCTGCCTCTTCTATACCTGATGAGGCAGTAACTTCACATGCTCATTTCTCGTCACCCTGTGAGAGCAGATTTGGACAGTTCCCTTCTCTGCTCTGCCCATAGTCTGCAAATATTTGTTGAACAACTCACTGGTTTCCATAGAGAAAACTCTACATTTAGCTCTTACACTCTGAGCTAAAAATCCAGAGATGCAACAAGAAGGCAAATGTCATCTTTTTTTTTTAAAGACCTATCCTATCATCGCGCTGAATATTAAGAAAACAACATAAAGTTCACATTTCACACAATGTGCGCCCCAGTGTGACTGTCTCTTCCCAAACGCCTGCTGAAATTTGTCATTGTAAGCGTGGGGGCGGCTTTAAGACATGGTTAGGTCAAGGGGCACCGTCCTCAGGAAAGGATTCAAGGTGCTTTATGTGGGTGAATCTGGTAGAAAGGTACCTTTGTCCCCCATCTTCTCTTGGTCTTGTCCACGGATGCTCTTTCTCTCCACGGTACTCTCGACCGTGGTGTGCCATAGCATAACTGTGAGGAAAGCACGTGACCGGAACATTAGGAAATAAGTGTCTTCATTTCACAAAGTATTGTCTGTAGCGTCTATTACAGCGACACGCAATGAACTGAGTGGGCCAACCCCCAAGCTTGTGACCCTGACCCCATGCATGGAGCACTGGAGGGCTCTAGTCTCTTCTCTCTGAATATTCATCCAAACCCTCCTCCACAGCTACTACTTTCATTACATAACTTCCCTGTGATTCCATAAGAACCTCTAAGACCTCATCGCGTTCTCCAACATCAGCTTCGAGTTTCTTGGTTTGGCTTGCAGGTGTCTTCATCTGCCTTCACCCTGTCTGTCTAACCTAATTCTCAGCATTCTTCAGTGTATACTCCCTTCTACCATCTGTAGTCAGACCACACGGTTTGCTGCCTTCCTTGTGCATTTAGCTTGTTTCTTTTTCAATATGCTTCATTTTAAAAACATCCCAAATAAGCTTATGCCTTCTTCATATTTTTAACAGACTTTATTTTTAGACTAGATTTAGACTGATAGAAAACTTGAACAGAAATCCCAACTTCTCACTACCTTTCCCCCCCCAAGTACAGCCTCCTGCTACCGACATCCACCACCACAGTGCTACACTGGTTCCATTCATGAGGCGACACGGATGCCTCCTTGTCACCCGCTTGCATTAGGGCTCACTCTTGGTGTGGCACTTTCTATGAATTTGGACAAGTGTCCAGTGGCATGGATCACAGTGATAGTATCACGCAGAGTGACTAGCCTGCCCTAAACTCCTCTGTGCTCTCTGTCATTCCTTTTGTTCCCAGTCCTCTTGCACAGTGTAAGTCCTGCTTTCCTCCCTGCCTTTCCATGGCTGCGGTCCACACAGACCTTCTTTCCCAGGATTCCTGCTGCACCCCCAAGCCTGGCACCCCTCGGCTGTGCCATTAGCTTTGTCTCTGTAACTAGAACGCAAACATTCAGTGCTGGAACTCCACCTTTGCACCTGGCACATGGTAAGCAGGGCTGCCCTGCTGCCGGGCTCCAGGAATTCCCATTCACATGACGTGAACAGAGTTTTGCAATGTCCTAAGCCTGTTCCTAAATCATTGATGATTGAAGGGGAAAAAAAATCCAGGATCTTAAAAAGAAGCATCCGTCTGACTTAATGCAATTCTTCGCTGATCAATGAACTGTGATGATGTGCTAACTACCAGTCACTAAACACAGCATTTCTTTTTCCCCTCAAAGAAATTTCCATCTAGTGACAGATCACCATAATGTAATTATGTGGACATGTGTCAAGGCAGGGCACTATATACGAGCTTAAAGGATTGTTAGGAGTCTGCCAGGTAGGTGAGTAGAAAATTTCAGAAGGCAGGGTGTTGGTAAAACAAGCATGGCATATTTAGAGAGTGACACCATTAACTTTCTGATGATAAAACTAGAAACCCCGGGTCTGGGGAGATAGCTCCGTGGCACAAGTGCCCGCCTGACAAGTGCAAGGTCGTGAGTTTGAACCCTGGTCTCGCCAAAAAAAAAAAAAAAAAAACTAGAAACCCCACAGTGAAGCGCCTGCAGTCCCCAAGTACACCTATTGGCAAGACAGGATTGCGTGATCACCTTGCATTACTGCATTTGAAACCAGAGAGGAAAGAGTGGGCCGCTGTTCTCCTCGGCCATGGCTCGCTGCTCTGAGGGCTGGGCAGAGGCAGCCAAGGGCTCACTCATCCTCACCCGCCGCATCGTCCTCACGTATTCTGCCCCCAGCCTGGGTGCCCAGCCGGAAGCACCAATCAGGGAGCAGGGCTGGGCCCCTCTAGGATGCTCACTAGACAGCCTCAGAAGCGGCCACCATTCTTTCCAGACTTTCCTTCGAAGCTTGCCCTGTTTTGGACCTGCCTTAATAACTTTTCTTGTTCTTCCCCGTTCTCTGCCCCTTCTCCCTCTTCTTTCCCAGCTTCTCACTTTTTACATATTAGCACTCGGGTTCATTCAATAAAACCCAGTATGGGCAAAAGCAAACCCTCTTTCCCCTCCTAGATGGCTTCCTCCCATAACCCACTGACCAGTGCCTTAGAGCTTGGGTGTGACCAGACCTCTGCAGTCCGGGGCCTGGCCCCAGAGGGTGGGTGCACAGGGTGTTGGGGCTGCCTGCATAACGGGGCAGAGGCCCACTGTTGTGGCTCTGGGCACCTCTCAGCTCCCCTCTCATCAGCAGCAGGAGTTTGTTTCAGGCTTCTCAAGCTTGTCTTTGTTTTACCTGGGAAAGTTCCTGCAGAGAGAGCTAAGATCTCCCCAGAGGAAGGGGCTGGAGTCCTGACCTCTGTCACCAGAATTGTTTGGGCCCCGAAGCCTCCATAGGGGTTAGGAGGGTGATCAATTGGCAACCTAAGGAGCAAAGGCCTCTCGCTTCTCTCCTCCCCGCTCATTGTGCGCTGAAGGGCAGTGAGGTCAGCGGCAGCAAACTGAAGGGCCGCGGAGCCGGGCCGGGCCTTGAAAGCGCCTCGTTTTGTGTTTCAGTAATGAGCGCTCTTTCTCCCCTTGGTTACACTCAGATTTCACAAGTTACAGGGAACCTGTCAACTGCTGTTTTCATTGTATGAGGCTCACAGGGAACTTGGATATAGGGCAAGCTCATTTCAAAGAGAGCAGGCAAAAGAAAAGTCCTGAATAGCTGCAATGTGCTGTCATATGCAGATCACAGCTCCAGTTGCTATGGGACACCTCTGCCCGCCGAGAGGGCAAGATGCCGAACGTCCCTTACTGAAGTGACTGCCTCCTTGGAGATGGGAATGCCACCGCTGAAAGGGCACATCCAGCAGCCGGGGTAGAGCCAGGTGGGCCAGCAGCTTGGATCCCAACAACTTCTGCCCCCCCCTCCCCCCCCTTGCCGCCCCTGGTTGTTTCCCCAGGAAACCCCTCACCGGCAAGCTGAGGGAACAGGTCAAGGTGATCCTGGAAAACTAGCAGGGCGTGTAAGAATAGTCCCTCTGTCTGGGCCTTTGCACAGAGCAGGGCCACTGAGGGCCATGGTTGGGAACGGCGCCTGATGGTAAGGACAGGTTTCACCTTCTTTGTTTGTCTTGCCCTCTGAGAGCACTTGGCAGCGGCCTTTCTTCCCTGACGGGTTCACTTTGTAGCCAATAGACATTGTTTTCTTTCCCTTGTTTACCTAATGTGGCCCAGAGTACAGTAATAGGGCAGGCTGTGCCAGCGATAAGGAAGAGTGAGCTTGCAGCTGCCTGTCCTGCGCCTGTGCACCCCATCTGTGGGGACAGAAAGTACTCAGAGCTGTCTGCCAGGCCAGTGGAGAAGTGCAAGACTAGAAGAGGACCTGGGATGAGGACTCTTAAGTAGGAAGCCCTGCAGGAAATTAGTGTTGCCACTTTTCATAGCATGGAGCCATGGGAGCCAGGACTTAGAGTCTGGGGAAAGCCAGGTTGGGACCTTAAATAAACTGAGGGAAATATGTACGTTCCCAGCAAGTGTCCCCTGCACATGCTATCTGAAGGGACAAAGTGGGGCTGGGCTCTGACATTGGAGAGTCTAAGTCTGGGGCCCGTGGCTAAGCCAGGCAGTGGGGCCATGCCCTTGGCAGCCTGTGGTGACCTCCTGACCCTCTGCTTTTCAGCCCTTGTCCCCATTTTTACTTCCTGCTGCTTCTCCCTTTGAGGGCTAGCAAGCCCTGAAGTGCATAACCCTCCTTCAGGGACGCCTCAGATCTACCAGGCGAACAACATCTGAATATATGAAAGTAGGACTTGAGACTGTGCTTCCTGCCCTAAAAGGAAAAGCCCAAAGGGCGTGCAGAGGCCTCGGGCTCCAAGATCTGTGAGCCACACACCCACATAGAAGCATAGATTAGGTCATGTCTGTATTAGCTTTCCAGTTTGCAAATCACTCCCGTGGAAGGCACTGCCGTGGCGCGTCACGTCAGCCAGTGGAGGCCCTTTGGAGGCCTGAATGTTCCACGCCAAAGTAGCCCCTAACCACCCTTCCTGGGACAATCTTGCGTTTTGTTGGAGGTCAGGGTCAGGGACTGTTAAGCAACAGTGAGTGTTCTGATTGACAGGAGCACAGAGAGGTGGCCTTGTGTGCTCAGGCCAGACAGCCAGGCCGGAGGCCTGTGCAGGGCGGCGCTGGGCTTCACCTGGCCGCAGAACACGCACCCAGCGTGCTGCGCTAGCTTTCTGCTGCTGCTGTAGCTGGTTACGGCCAGTGGCCTCCATGATGCAAGTTAAGTATCTTACAATTTGGAGATCAGCGTGCCACGTGATCTCACTGACCTCAGAGTGTCATCAGGGCCCTATTTCCTTCTCCAGGGTTTGGGAGAGAATCTGCTTTCTTGCCTTTTCCAGGAGCTGCCCACATTCCTTGCCTTGTGGCCTCCTCCCTCCATTTCAAACTCACCCATGTGGCAGCTCTCTAACCACAGGGTCGCATCTCTGTCTGTCTCTGATTCTTTGGCTCCGTAATTCCACTACTTATTTAATTTTTTTATGTATGTATTTGGTACAGGATCTCACTTTGTAGTTCAGACTCATAGTGATCTCCTGCCTCAGACTCCCCAGCACTGGGATTATAAGCATGTGCCACCATACTGAGTCTCAGTAGCCAGCTCAGTGGGCCCAGGGGGCAGGGCAGGAGCAGCATGTGGTGCCGGGGATCGAACCTAGGGGTCCTTGCGCTTGTTGGGCAGGCACTTAGACCACCGAGCTATCTCTTCAGGCCAGTGCTTTGCTGTTTCATACTCTATGTAGGAACTTGCTCACAAGCCCTGGTATCCTCTGGCTTAGAGGCACAGATGTCTGCAGCCCAGTTCTAGACGTCTGGTCAGCCCTTTGAGATATCATCTCTAGTCCAAACACACTCGTGGGTTCTGCTAAGTGTCCCTGGGTTCCCGGAGCCTCCCCAGCTCGCCATGGGTTTGGGATGCTTTCCCAATCAACAGCCGTCCCTGCATCCCGAGCCCTGCCAGCTGCCTCCAGACTCCAGCTCTTGAGCAAGACACACAGAGGCGCAGAGAGATTCTGTTACCCTAAGTGACACAGGTGATACAGTCTGGACTCAGGCTCAGGCTCAGAGACACCGTTGGGCCTCACCTGATCATACCCCGCCACCCCTTTTCTACGTTATCCTCCTTACAGTCAGCTCTCAGGAGCCAGGGAGACCCGCATTCCCTGGCTCACGCCTGCCCCGGCCCAGACCTTTCCAGACCATCAGGACTTT
>PVKN010029580.1:0-12960 GCA_004027915.1 Capromys pilorides
TCTTTCCTCTTCCATTAACTCCTTTGCTTGTTCTCATCCTTTCCCTTCTATACATACAAACATACATACATACATACATACATACATACATACATACATACATACAACCTAAATAAACCCTTCTAGTTGTCTAGACAAAAATCAATCTGTGGTAAATTTCCTTCTCTACATGTCTCTGGAATGTATACTGTTATACAGTACAATTAGGAATTCGATTATTCAGTAATTATTACCAGTGAAGAAAAGGCCACACCAAGCCACTGCTGCCCCTCAGCTCTAACTTTTAATGGAGCTAACTCAGTTTCCCAGAAAAAAAAATTTTTTTGCCTCATTATAACATTCAGCTGAAGCTGTGAGATTTAACCATTTCTTGGCTGCGGCTTTATAGTGTTTGTCTAGTGTTTTTCTTGTAGGAGCACTTATCCTCATAAAACTCTAAGCTCAGTGATGGTAAGAACTAACCATATAATTTGTTGCATTCTCTGCAATTTAGTTCCCCAGAAGAGCATGTGGGGAGCCCTGGGGAAAGAGGCCTTGCTTTCTGATGGGAGGAAGAAAAAGCACATGCTTCACTGGCTACACAGCGGCTCTGCTCATGAGCATTAATACATATCCAATACCGAGACTGCCTTGGCTCAGGCCTAGAATTACTGATTTTTACTTTTAATGCTTTAAATTCCTTCCATGGTTTTAGTTTTTCAATGTCAAGAACAGGCTCCCCTCTCTTCTGTAACTGCACACAACTCCTCAGAGACCAAGGCCACATCTGTGATGTACGTTAGCTTTTTTTTTTTGCTCCAGACCTCACCCTTAATGGATTAATGGGCAAAAAATAGTTCTGAGCATGAAAACAAATGAAATAGTAGAGCAGAGTTACATTTAATCAAAAAGTAAAATTCTGTCAGATTCTTTTCATGTACACTTTTGCCACAATATAGCATTAATGCCTGCTAGTGAATTTATAAGAACAAAACCTGAATATCTATTTAGCATTTATATTTCTCTGTGTTATAAAAATCCCTTCATAGGTGTTATTTTGCTCTTACAACAATTCTAAGAGTAGTTATCATTTACTAGTAGGTTCAATAGTTTGGATGATTCACTTTGTTCCTTAAATGGGATTCTATCTTTTTGACATTATCTTATACTATGTGAAAAATTTATAGTGCTTATTATGTGTTTCCCTGTTTGTTGTTTTACATTCTATAAGAAAGAGATTTCTTAAGACCATTTGCCTATAATCTGAGCCTCTCAAGAAGCTGAGGCAGGGCTTACAGAGATAGCTCAAAGCTACAAGTGCCTGCCTGGGAAGAGAAGGCCCTAAGTTTGATCCCTGGTTCCTAAAAAAAAAAGTTAAGACAGGAATATTCTATATTTGAGGCTATTCTGTGCAATTCAGCAAAACCCTGTCTCAAAATAAAAAGATCTGGGTATACAGCTCAGCTATGAAATAGCCTTAGGTTCAATCCCCAATACTAAAAAACCAAACCAAACCAAACCAAAAACCAGGTTTTAGTTTGGCTAGCGCTATATTCTATATGGTTGTGAAACCATTTAGGTACCTTGATTCTATCCATAAATTCTTTCTTTATCAATGGTGTGGCCAGTATTAAGGTATCAGGCTAGAAATGGCTTATATAGCATACCTTCATACTTTGGGGAAAACTTTGTCATATAATCATATCTAAGTTCAAAGGCAGCTGGGAAATGTGTCTGTGGCAGCCGTGTGCCTATGGTTCTGTGACTATGAAGGAAGAGTGGTGGAGTATAATGAGTAGCTCACTCTGTGCAATATATATATATATATATATATATATATATATATATATCCAGGCTTAAGCCAGGTGTGGTGGCACACTTAGGAGCTGAGCTGAGGCTGGAGGATCAGTGTGAGTTTAAGACCAGTCTGGGCTACTGAAGTGAGCTCAAGGCCAGCCTGAACTGCATAGTGAGACCCTGTCTCAAAAAGAAAAAAAAATCCAGACCTATGTGTTAGTCATCTCCATCCTTATCACAGGCCTAAACATCTACTACAAAAATAATAAATTCTTGGCTCACTACTGGCATTCTTTCTTTGGTATTTATAGCAGACATCAATAGTCATCCATGGCTCTTTCCTTTGAACTTGAATAACTCTCTGTCTTTGCAACACTGTGTCCCTGGAAACCATGAGCAATAAGGGGGAAATGACATGTGATCTGAATCCTACTTACCATTGTTGAGTTCAGGTATTCAAGTATTGAATAGAGAAGAAAGAGCCACAATAGTCCTTCTATTTCCATGGAAACAGGTTATGTTGTTTGCTGTTGCAATTTTAGAATGTCTTCAAACACTTTGACATACCTCTTGTTGAGAGGAAGAGTTTAATTCCCCTCTCCTTGAAGGTAGGCCATTGATGACTCATGCAGAATGTGCCAGAAGTAATGTCAGGTGGCTTCTGAGGCTGTTATGAGAGGTTATAGCTTCAAAGAGCAGCTACCATGTCCTGAGGACACTTACACTGTACTGTGGGATCCACTAGGAGAGACACCAAAGGCTCTGTCAGCAACAAGCATTGATCGGCCAGCTACCTGAGTGGACTATCTTGGAATAGGGCTCTCCAGTGCCAGTCAGTCCTTGAATAATGTAGCCCTGTCCAACATCTAACGTCATGTCACCTCACAAGACACATATAACACTGTCCAGTTGAATTGGTTCCAATTTTCTGACCTATAGAAACCATAAAAGAATAATAGTTTTAATTGTTTTCAGCCACTAAGTGATAACAAAGAAAATAACTAATTACTTTTTTAGAACAGGATCTTGCAATGTATCGAGAGAACTATGTGTGGAGGGGGCCTGCTGGATCCTCATTGGCCCAGAGTCCAGGCCTGGCATGTGAATGAGAGGACCTATAGAGCATGGGATCCTCATTCAACCAAGAGCTTAGGCCTGGCTTGTCTGGTGTGGAACCCTGTGGCAGAAATCCCTATAGAGAAGCTAGAGTCAAAACCCACCCAGCTGATCCAGGAGCAGAGTGTCTTCCCAGAGTGGCACAGCAGGTTCACCTCCTAAGGCTGCAGCAGGAGGAAGAGGAGCACAGCAGCTGGACCCAAGATACACCCACCTGGATGAGTTTGAACTTGGTAGATCTGGACCTGGTGTGAAGGTAATAACCCCACCAAAGCTCTACGCCAAATGTCAGAGGACAATGCAATACAAAATGACGAAGAGAAGGAGCAAAATGCATTGTTAGGCCCCGAGCCCACCCAGAACAAGTGGAGGAGACAATAGCATAGAAGAAATTGGAAATCACATACTTGAAATCTCTGAGATAACAGCATCTGAAGTAAAGAAACAACTGCAGAAAGGTATAGAGGAGGGGCTGGAGATAGCTCTGTGGCACAAGTGCCTGCCTGGCAAGCACAAGGTTTGAACCCCAGTCCTGCCAAAAAAAAAAAGGTACAGAGGAAATCAGATCAGAAATAATTTCTGAACTAAAAAAGAAATGACACCATAACAAAAAAAATACTAAATGTTCCTAAAGAAGACACTGATAAAAAAAATAGAGGAGAATAGAAAAATGATAGAATTCTTGCATGAGCAAAATAGAAAAGAAATAGAATGCTTGAAGCAGATTCTAAGCGCTAAATAGGAAATTAAAACTTCAAGCACAAGCTGGCAAAACCATTTGAAGGAAAATGAAAATAGATTTTCAGACCTTAAAGACACAGTTGCAGCTAATGAAAAAGTAAGAAAGTATCTCTTAAAAACAACTAGAACACAAGAAAAAAATAATTCAACATCTGCAAGATGATGTGAAAATGAACAAGGTGAGACTAATAGGCATCAATGAGAAAGAAAATGTCAATAAAAATGATATAAAAAGAATATGGGCAGAAGTAATTGCAGAAAACTTCCCAAATATGAGGAAACAATCTGAAATTTAGGTAACCAAAGTATATAGAACTCCAAATAACATCAACTCAATTAAAAACACACCCAGACATATAATAATCAAGATCCCAGAAACTCAGCACAGAAACAGTATCCTAAAAGCCTCTAGAGAAAAGAAACAGATCACATTTAAAGGAAAACTCATCAGAATAACTGCAGATTTCTCTTTATAAACCATCAAGTCAAGAAGAGCAAAGAGCAAAGTACTTCAAGTACTGCAAGAAAACAAGTTCCAACCCAGAGTGCTATACCCTGTAAAACTCTTTCAAGTATAATGGAGAAGTGAAATGCTTCCAGGACAAAGAACAACTAAAGAATTTCACGACGACAAGGCCAACCGTACACAGACTACTAAAAAATATTTCAGAGAGTGATCAAAATGACCACAACTCCATGAAGGAGAATGGAAAGAACCCTCCAAATAGGGCAAACAATTGAACACAGGAGAAAAAGAGGTATATAACAGCAGGCTTTCAAATATTCTTTTGTATACAGCAGCAAAATATTGTCCATCAGCATACTCTACAAATGGACTTCTCCTGCAACCTATGGGTCATGATTCTGTCTGGGTCTACAGGGTGGATATCAAGGAAATAGCAGTAGTTCAGTCCCACAAGTGACACCTGACCACCAGTAAGAGTTATGAACATTGTCTACATCCACAACATACTAGAATTTTGTGTGATATCCTATCCCCAAACTGTTAGAAGTGCTGGTCATCTATTTGCCATTCCAGTCTTTATGTTATGTTTTATTCTTAGTAATTCTTTACTATTATGAAAATTTTTTCTTTGTTGAATTTTTTTGAAATATTTAATTTTGAATTAATTAATATTTACTTAAAAAAAGAAAGATAAATATGAGGCTTTCTTAGGTAAATGGATGCAGCCAGAGACCACACACATTAGTGAAATAAATTAGAGTCATATGAGTTAACATCATATTGTCTTCTTAGTACAAGAAACTGAAATAGTCAGTCAGATGCAAAAGGCACAATAGAAACAATAAAAGGAAAAGAAGCTCCTCAGAAGGAGAGAGTGCATGGGGAGGGGAATAGAAAACAAGGAAAGGGAAAAAATAAGATATGTGTAGATATATAAGCTAGCTAAGTTAATTGTACTGCTAATTTCTATTACTTCATAGAAAGTAGATAGTGCTCATATTGCATGATTAGTTTTGCCTATACCTGGTGATCTGAGCAAGTACTTTGAAGATAACAACATGCAATATAATAACCATTATTAATTTTCTATTATCTTATTTTTGAAATTCTATATCTTTTTTGTTTTCTCTTTACAATAAAAAATAGATAACATTTTTAAAAATGTCATCAGGATTGTAATGCTAAAATGTTGTATATGAAAGAAGAGAGCTATGTGGGAAGCAGAGAAGATTTTAGTATGACTTTTTAGTTGTTGAGCAACGGGACTGTGATTGCAGTATGGACTTGTACTATACCAGCAATAAGTCAGTCCTTATTAGGGGGTGTAAAGCCAATTTACTGAGGAAAATTCACAAGACAGAAAAGTAATAGCTACTGTAGTTTCCTCAGTCAGCTAGAGCCATAACAGCTCAAAACTCCACCTTGTCCACTCCAAAATAATTCGCAAACTGTACTCATGTCTCACACTTTTTCCTGGCTTAGTTGTGGTCACTCGCAATTGCTCCTGAGCCATCTCATCTACCAAGTACTGTCTGGAGATCCCAGTGCTGCTACACAGAGCTTGCTTCCCCTCCACTTTGCATGGTTCTGTTTTCCAAGCTAATTGCTCTTTAGATCACCACAGGTGAAGGGAGATAAGCTGTTTCCCACCATCTCTGTGTCTTTGATTGCGCAAGTATTCTTAACCTGAGATTGTGTTTAATGTGATCATGTTTCCTTTAGTATTCATTTGGAGGCAAATAACAAAAACATTCATTTAGCAGCAAGGGACAGAAATACATACAGAAATACAGAAATGAGGTTTTTATTTATTTATTTTTATTTTATTTTATTTTTATGTACTGGGAATTGAACCCAAGGTCTTCACACTGAGCTATATCCCTTTGCCCTTTTATAATTTTTTAATTTTTTATTTATTTTTTGAGATAGTGTCTCCAACTTGTTAAGTTACTCAGGCTGGGCTTCAACTTGTGATCTTCTTTCCTTTGCTTCTCAGTATTGGCATGGCAAGCATATGCCACCATGCCTGGCTACATTGGAACTTTCTTTTTTTTTAACATTTGAACTTCTAAAAGGAAAGACAGATACTTTGTTTTTGAGATTCATGGATACCTTTATAAATTAAAAAGTGGGACTGAATCAGCTTCCTAGGAGGTTTGGAACTTCCATAAATTTTTTGCTTCTTGGGTCTTCTTGCTGAGCTTCCACGTCTTTCTTACTAAACATCAGATCTCTTTGATATTTGTTCTGGGGCACAGAGTTACTCAGAGCACCAAAATGCTCTGTGACTGTTCAGACCACTTGCACTCTGAATCCTTCCATCTCAATTATATATATATATATATATATATATATATATATATATATATGCATATACTCTGGTAAGCTCTAACCAGGCATGGAGTGTGTGCTGAGGCTGCTCCAAACTTTTAAGAATTTAGGAGGACTCTAGCAAGGTGAGATCAGTGGGCCCAGCACTCACAGGTATAGGGATATCCTGGTGCTTGGCCCAAGCATTTAAGAACTTTGGAGGCCTCTGGGTAAGCCATGGGATCCTAATGAATTTGGCCCACAACAGCACCTACACTGAGGCTTGTTGTATAGGCCAGTCACCCCCTATGAGTAGTGAGAGTCTTGATGAGTCCTATCCTGCTCCCCACTGTAACAGAAACCTTATGATCCACACCCCACTGCTCTCCCACCAATACCAAGTCTGGGTGATATTGGAAGCTTCAAAAATGCCAAAATGCAGGAGCAAAAGGAAATCTTAATCCTTCAACCCACCCAGAACAAATCCAGGAGACAAAAATATATAAGACCTTGGAAATCACACACTTGAAATTCCTGAAATGATAGCAACTGAAGTAAAGAAACAAGTCCATCAGGCTATAGAAGAGAAATAAGATCAGAAATAATCTCTCAGATCAAAAAAAAAAAATCATGAAAGAATTGCTCAGTACAGTTAAAGATGGAAAAAAAAATCAGAGAATAGAAAAAATGATGGAAACACTGAATGAACAATACAGGAAAGAATTAGAATGCCTGAAACAGATCCAAACAGATATCCAGGAATTAAGAACTTCACTGATAGCTGGGAAAACTGCTTGAATGAAAGTGAACAGAGACTTTCAGACCTCAAAGACAGTGGTGCAGCTAATGGATGTGAAACAAAAGATCTCTTAAAACTAACAATGAGCCAGGAAATAGCAATTCAGCAGCTACAAGATGATGCAAAGAAAAATAATGTAAAAATAATAGATATCAATCAAAAAGGACAGAGCATATTTACACCATAGCCTTGTGTTCAGGGTGCCTTCCCAACAAGATTCCAAGTAGAGATGCCGCGACTCAAGTAGAGATGCCGCGGCCACGCTTTGGGGCTCACTGGCCCATTTCATCTCATTTCATGAGGACTTACTATACCTCACAGCACACGAGAGAGGTGGGTGACAAGCTGCAGGGCTTCACCTGTGCCTGCGGGGATTGCAGCCTCCTTAAGGCACCCTTTTCTGTCCCTTCTGCTCAAATTTCTTTGGTATTATCTGAGCCTCTTAATCTATAGTTATTTGTGGGGCAAAAAATAGTGGAAATAAGATTTTTTTCAAGGTTGACTTCTCTTGTAAATTCATGATGATGTGGGGTTCCTAGAAATGGTTATTTTCCTCCCTTTCTCTGTAGACTAAATTCTGCACTAAGTAGCAAATGATTTCAAATGCATGCCGACAGCAGTGGACCGCTGCCAGGAGAGAAGCGAAAATAAACTGGTGACAGGAAGTGTTGCAGTTCATGGAAAGGGCAGTGAGGATACAGTGGAGCAAGCCCATGACACCTCTGGGTCCACACGCTGAAAAACCCAGACAGGCTGCAGAGTCACAAATCTCCCAATAATTCATTAAGTAAGGAGAAACACTCCCAGAACCATTTCTCTCTTTTCCTAACACCCTTTGTCTCTTCATTTCCAAACTCTGGGTTCATTTTGATGTCAGCAAGCCTGGCTGAGTCTCTCTAAACATCTCCTTCATTCATGATGAACACCCTACAGCAACTCATACTTTGACTCTAAGTGATTTAACAGCCTGAGGTTTCCAAGCTGTAGGATCACAGATGGATATATGATCAGTGAGAACTAGAAACAGCATCAAGAACAGCATGAAGAATGGTGGAAATGAAAGTGAATCACATGGAAGCTTGCCCAGTAAAGGGATTATAAGGCTTGGAAGGAACATTTCAGGGATAAAATATTATATTAAAAGTTAGTCATAAGATAAAATAAGATGACAGAGCCAAGGTTAATCATATTAATCATATCAATAAATGTAAATGGGCTTAATTTACACTTATTACTAAAAAAGGACTTACCAAAAAGGATTTGCAGATTGGCTAACAGCAAAATTCAACACTTCTCTTTACATAAGAGAGACATCTAAAGCAAGAGTCTCCTTAGTGTGAGGGCCTGAAAGATAAAAATAGAATCAGGAGGGTACAATAGATACTGGGAAAAGGAAATGAACATATTCAAAAGGGAAGAGTTACTGAGGTGAAGAGAAGGACAGGGGAGGGAGCGAGGGACAGAGATTTATCTAGGTATGTAAGCAGGATGGTTTGGACAACTGTACTATGCATTTCTGCTGGTCTTTGGAAAGTAGCAGGAACAGATGATACTTAATTTGTTTTGTCTCTTTTTTTCAATTGTTCGTTACTTTTTCTCTTCTTAATTTCTTATACATTTCTTTTTTTCTTTCTTCTTCCAATTTTACATGCATATATCTGGTAACATGAATAACTGGTTGGAAGATAACACTACATATTACAACAAATACTATGACATTCATATTACTTTGTTAAGTGAAAACTTTGTAGCACTTGTAATTATTTCTGTTTTAATTCTAATTTGTACTCTCTTTAAAAAATAAAAAAGGGGCTGGGGAGATAGCTCTGTGGCACAAATACCTGCCTGGCAAGCGTAAGGTCATGAGTCCTAACCCCAGTACCGCAAAAAAAAAAAAGAAAAAAGAAGGACCAGTGAGATAGCTCAACAGACAAAGTGCCTGCTTTGGCAAGTGCAGGGACCAGGGTTTGATCCCCATCCCACATGCCACACCAGCCACACCCCAGGAGTCTGAGTGTGGTGGTACACACCTATAATCCCAGTGCTGGGATGTCGGAAAACAGGAGGATCACTATGAGTCCGATCTGCATAGTGAAACCCTGTACCAAATACACAGATTAAATATTTTTTTCAAAAAATTAAAAAGAAGCAAACAAGAGATTCTGAAAGGCTAAAAGTGAAACAGCAGACAGATACTAAGGTAAATTAAAAGAGTTGTAAGTAGAGCTGCAATCATGATATTTAACCAGATGAAATTCAAACCAAACAAGACAAAGAGATTTTTAAATGCTAAAGGCAACAAGTCACACCAAAAGTGAAACTGTTATTAATATGTGTATGCCAAACAACTGGAAACACAAGAGAAAGAGAAATCCATTACTAATAAGAGATTTTATTATTAGGGGTTTCTTTGGGATCAGGAATCAAATTCTGGACATTGTGCTTACCATGCAGGTATCCCCAGCCCCAACAAGAGTTTTTAATACATCTCTCTCAACTCAAGACAGATCAGGTGGACAGTTAAGGGTGTAGAAGATTTGAAGTTATAACCAATAAGATAGATCTTACAAATATATATAGAAATCTGAATCTCACTAACACAGAAAACAGGGGCCAGGGTTATAGCTCAGCAGCATAAGTGCCTGCCTGACAAGCACAAGGTCTTGAGTTCAATCCCCAGTACCACAAAAATAAAAAAATAAAGTCACTAATACAGAAAACACCTTTTTTAAAACGACATTGAAAAATGTAGCCACAAAGAAAATGTCAATAAACTCCAAAGATCTAAAGAACACTTTCTGAACATAATATAATAAAACTAATAATTTTAATAAAATGAAAACAAAAAGAATAGAAGGACAATGTACAGAATTTCTTGAAAATAACAATAATATAAACAAATAATTGAGTCTACACTATTCAGTTAAAGTAGTTAATAGAGGAAAATATTCAACATTAAATATCTGTAGCAATAAAAATATAAATAAATTCTACATCCTATTCAGAAAACAAGAAGCTGAAAGCTTCTTTCAACAGTAAGCTAAAGGACAGGCTGGCTAGATAGCTCAGTGAACTAAGAGCCTGTTTAGGCAAGCTCAAGGACTGGGATTTGATTCCCAGCACCACATGCCATGCCAGCCCCACCCCAGAGCACACTGAGCTGGCCACCTGGACTGGGCATGGTGGCTCACGACTATAATCCCAGCATTGGGGAGACTGAAAACAGGAGGATCACTATGAGTCTGAGCTGTGCAGTGAGAACCTGCACCCAATATGAGAGAGAGAGAGAGAGAGAGAGAGAGAGAGAGAGAGAGAGAGAGAGAGAGGGAGGCAAGAACTTATTCACAGAAAAAGCACTGAATTCAAATGGTTTTATGGAGGGAAATTCTGAGGCACACACCTGTGATCCCAGTGCTGAGGAAGTTGAGACAGGAGGTTCATGATGAGACTGAGCTGTGTAGAGAGACCCTGTACCAAATAAATAAATAAATAAATAAATAAATAAATAATAGATAGATAGATAGATAGATAAATAAATGATAAAAAACAAAGCTTTAGATAATTTGAACATTAACCAAAATAACTATAATGAACTAAAACATGTAAAATATGTTTATACTGATTTAATGTAAATACCTACTGCTAATATTACAAAAACAAAACAGCAACAAAATTCATAGATCATCCTTGGAAAATGATGAGGGTTATTATTTTTCTTTTATCTTTTGCAGAGCTGGTGATTGAACCCAGGGCCTTGTACATGCTAGGCAAATGGTCTACCGCTGAACTACATCTCCATGCTGGAATCTACTTTGAAACCTGGGCATAAAGAATCAAGCATTCATACTAGTTTTCTCATATGAATTATGGACATTATATGTCATGCTAGTAATATATATCCCTTTGTAGAAAATTTCAGCTAATAAAAGTCCTAAGAGGTATAAAACATCACTCTTTTGTAACCCCTAGCAAAGTCTGGATCTCGGCTATGATCACTGAAGACTGTTCACTTCTGAAAAGAGAAAGGACAAGAGAAAGACATTATGCATTTCCCACTGGAAATCTATCCTACCATCCGTCACATATTCTTGGTAGGAAATCAAACTTGAATCTGAGCAAGACTCTAGAACTACTAAGTTACAGGAAACACAGGTCAGAGGAGCATGCTAAGTAATACCAGGCATGCAATCAGTAAAATCCAGAGCGTGGAAACTCTATAGGACAAATGACTCAGTCTCCTAAACAAATGGATTATGTGGGCGAAAGAGGAGACGCAGGGGGAATCTGTACATTAAAAGAAATGTAAGAAACTTCAACAAATCAACATGTGCATGCAATTTGGATCCTGATTCAAACAAATTATAACACTTATATGATAATTAGGGAAAATTTGGACACTGGTAGTATGATATTAAATATTTATTGTTAATTTTTTAAAGTATGAAATTGATATGATAATTTAAAAAGAGAGAATCTATATATTTCAGAAATAAATACTGAAATATTGAGAGGCGAAAATTTTTAAAAATTATTTATTTATTTGATGCAGGGTCCCAATGCACAGCTCACACTCATAGAGATCCCCCTGTCTCAGCCTCCCCAGAGCTGGAATTACACACATGTGCCACCATGCCTGGTTTTGGAGGCTGGCACAGTGGTGCAGCAGTGTGGCATGTGGTACTGGGGACTGAACCCAGGTCCTTGAGCTTGCCAGGCAGGTGCTTAGACTGCCAGAGCTATCTCCCCAACCCTAGAAGTGAAATTATATATCATGTGGGATTTGCTCCAGAAGACTGCAGGTGAGAAATAAAGAGGGACAGTTAAGGTTAGAAATGAAATAGGATTGGCCAGGAGTTAGTATCAAAGGGATCTAAGAGATGGGAATATGGAGATTCCCTATACTAACCTTTGTCATTCTCATGTATGTTTGAAAGTTCACAAAGTAAAATGCATTTTGTTGCATTTTAAAAATCAGCTGCCACCAGGGAGATAGCTCAGGGGCACAAGTGCCTGCTTGGCAAGTGCAAGGTCCTGAGTTCAATCCCCAGTTCCCAAAAAAAAGAAAGAAGGAAAAGAAAAGAAATAAAAATCAGCTGCCTCCTGTAGATGCAAAACTGGTGCGGCGGCCATGTACTCTTTCAAGACATGCAGAAACCATCTGAAGATGAGTGGGGTAAAACTTTGGATGCCATGGAAGCTGCCCTGGCCGCGGAGAAGAATCTGAACCAAGCTCTTCTGGACCTTCATGCCTTGGGCTCTGCCAAGACCGACCCCCATATCTGTGATTTCCTGAAGAACCACTTCCTAGACAAGGAGGTGAAGCTCATCAAGAGGACAGGTGGCCACCTCACCAACCTCCCCTCAGGCTGACAAGCCCCCGGGCAGGGCTGGGCGAGGACCTCTTTGAAAGGCTCACCCTTAAGCATGACTAAGAGGTCACAGAAACTGGCGGTCTCTCGAGGGGCTCCTGCAGCAGACATCAGGGCTCCAGCGACTAGGCAGCTTTCTCACCCCTCTGGAGCTCCCTTCCAAAGTTCTGACCATATATTTGCCATTCCAATATTTATGTTATGTTTTATTCTTAGTAATTCCTTACTACCATAGAAATTTTTTCTTAGTTGATACCTTTGTATACGTTAACCTATTCAAATACTATGTGAGTACTCTGAATTGATTATAGATTTGTACATATGATACACAACATTCTGGCCTCTAAGTTGGAATCATGATTTGATTTGAATTTTGAAATATT
>PVKN010029581.1:0-12960 GCA_004027915.1 Capromys pilorides
ATCTGTTCAATCAGCTCCCGCGCCTGAGTGATGATATTGGCGCCGGTGAAGCAGACAATGCCAGCCATCTCCATGGAGTACCAGCGTGCCCTACGAGGGACAGTTGTGGCCTGTGGTAGGTGAGCTGATGCACAGCCCCCTCCACAGGGAACTGAGGATGAAAGAGGTGTGCTCAGGAGGGCCAATGCAGTGGCTAATGTGCGGAGAGCACAGAGCTAAGGCAGACTCTGGCTCTGCCCTGGAGCCACATGGCTCAGGATAGCTGCCGTGGCATCAGCAACCTACTGCAGCCTCAGCAGGACCTGAATGCCATCCCCAGCCACCTCAGGGCTCCACCATTCTTTACACCCCATCCAAGGCCTACCCTCACCTCTGGCCTCAATGGGGCTAGACATCTTCACCTCCTGCCAGACCACTGGCCTCCCTGCCAGCCTCTCCACCCCCTGCCTGGCAGCACCAAACATGGCTGTCTTAACAGAAGCGAAGAGAAATACAACCCACCCTCAGACTGACTCTAGAGCCCAGTCCCCCTTCCCCACTCTCCAGAGCTGCAGCTAATATCTCCTGTACCCTCCTGTTCCAACCCATAGGCCAGGGCTCACCTCAGCCACTCACCTACTCTCAAGACCCCAACCAGCTTGGTCCAAGCAGTGGAGCTCAGCCTCATCACCTGTCCTGCCTCCTACCCTCAGCCTGGGAACAGTCTCCACCTGGCTTCAACTGCCTACATGTCAGCTGGTCACATGGCCCATACCGGTCACTCCTCTGACCACTCCTACTACACCTACTATTGCTTAGCAACCACCTAGATGCTTCCCATCCCCCTCACTCAGTGATGCCACACAGTGACAGCAACATACTGAAACAGATCAGATTGTACCAACAACCCAGAACGCAAAGGCCAGGATGTCTGGGAGTATACACCTCTCTGGAGACCCAGCCTGTAACAGCCCCCACTGTCCCTGTGTCCCAGTCCCACCCAACAGTCCCTGAGCTAGAAACACCCCACCTGCTCACCCACACCAAGACTATGGGCACTAGGACTCTAGCCCTGCATGCCCCCTGCATTTCCTATGGGCCATACCCCTTGCGCATGACATAGCCGTAGAAGGAGTTGAGAATGCACTTGTGGGCCAGCTGCAGCGAGTCATACAGGACCTCCATGTTCCTGCAGCGCTTCACCTCGGCTGCATCACCTGCCTCCACTGCTGCAGAGAGCTTCTTCTTCCACACCTAGAACCACATCTGTCTGAGCACTGCCAGCTTCTCCTCTCTGCAGCTTCCAAATCAACAGCCCAAATTTCCAACATGACAGAGAAGAAAGGTTCAGCAATGGAGGGACACACAAATGTGGCAAATCCTTAATGATGGTTCAATCACACCAACAAGCACCATGCATAGAGAAGCTGTGGAAACCCATTCATTACGCCAAGGGAAAAAGCCAATCACAAAGATTCCTCCTCTCTGAGATACCTAGAGGAGTTGAACTGGAGGGTGGGGGAGGGGATTTTCATTCTAGGAAGATGGAGATTTTTGGAGAAGGTGGTGATCACTGTACAACACTATGAATAATCTTAAAATCACTGAGCCATATTACTTTTGGGACAGGAGCTCACTGTACAGCCCAAACTGCCCTTGAACTGACTATGTTGCCTGGGCTGGTCCTGAACTTGTAGCCATCTTCCTGCCTCAGCCTCTCAACTGCTGGAATTATAGGCCTATACCACCATGCCTGCTGAACTGTACACTTAAAACTTTAAGTTTAATGAGAAAATTGATAAGAACAGTGATACAGTAACGTTGGTGTAGCACAGAACATGAGAGGATGCCAAATGAACCCTTTCCAGGCTGAGTATCAAGAGGTTTTGCAGAAGAAACCACTTGATTGGACTCAGTGCAAAACGCTTAGCTTCTGATATAACAGTTGTTACACAGCTATACTGTTCCCACCAGAAGTGCATCAGTAACTCCTCTAAATCAGAGATCAGTAAACCAAAAGGCCAGACCCTTACTGAAGCATGTGGGTGCAAAGTTTGTCAAAATCACCGACTCTCTGCAGCTGTGAACACCCACCGGATAGCTGGCTCACTGCAGTTTGTAGACCACTGCTGTCTACAGTTACTTCAAAAATAACTGGGGAGATAGCTCAGAGGTCTAAAAAACTGACTAGCAAGTGCAAAGTCCCAAGTTCGATCCACAGTACTGCATGCCATACCAGCCTCAAAACCCCAGGCATGGTGATGCACGCCTGTAATCCCAGTGCTGGGGGGGCTGAGACAAGAGGATCACTACGAGTCCAAGCTGCTGTGTAGTGAGACCTTGTACCAAATGCATAACTAAAATATTAAAAAAAAAAAAAAAAGAACAACTGGAAGGCTAGTCTTGGTCTCCAGCCAGAGTGGATGACAACTACTGCCTTGTCCACTCACATTTACTGTCTGAGTCCATGTACCAGCTCAGAGGAGCCCAAAGAACACATGCTAGTGGGCTGCTGAGGATGTCTACACACAGCAGAGCGTGGACCCTCACTTCAGACTCGCCAGGGCTGCCTCTAAAGCCCCTCCAGCCTCACCTTGTGCAACCCTTTGAACTCGTAGCGCCTGTCCCGGAAGGCACGTACTGTGTCCACATAGAAGGAGTTCTCCCGCTGGCAGATGGTGGTGAGGCGTTCCTCCACCTTGGTGATGTGAATCTTCTTGTAGGCTTTGCGGCAGTAATCTGTGCACAGTTAAGTGATAAGGCAGGAATGAGATAGCCTGGTTTTCTAAATTAACACAGAGGAACCAAAATCCCTGGTAAAATACAAATTCATCATAGCAATCAGGGTGGCCCTGGGTATGAGTGGGCTAAGATACCCAGTCTGAAGAGAGTGGTTTCTAAGCACCTGCTCAAGGGGAGAGGAGCGAGCACCCACAGGAAACCTTGCGCTTCCATGTGTCAGTGCCTGTGGGCAGGAAGGGGCTGTGGCCTGCAAAGCCACTGCCCAGGTGCATACCTGCCAGCCTCCGTTTCTCGTATTTGGCCTGCTCCTCTCGGGACAGCTCATGGAAGGCCCTTGGTGGCCCCTCTGGGAACAGCGGGGGGAACTTCTCTGACTCCAGTTGGTGCTGGATGCGATGGTACTCACTGCGACTGGCTGGCACTGGGAGGGAAACCATGTGACAGGTTCCACCAGAGACCCTGCTTGGGTCCCCACTTGCCCAGGGTCCTCCAGGCCCAATACCCACTGAACTCGCCCCGCCACTGCCAGGCCATCTTCCTCTGGCAGTTCGCCCCAGGCCTGTTGAAGTCACAGGCAGCACAGGTGGCCTCATCTACCATGGCAGAGGGCTGAGGAGAGGAAGCAGAGAAGAGGAATAAGAGCCAGGAAGCAACAGGTTTGCACACAACTCTGGCTACTGAGGGAAAAGCAGCCTCACCTGCAGCCGGTTTGTTAGGATGATGTTGGGGTACATGGCCCCCACATCCAGGTGGTAGATGAGAGGACACTCAATTCGGTTAGGAACATCTTTCAGGGAGGTGAGCTTGGTCTTAATCTGCTCACACACCTGCAGAGAAGGGGGAAGGAACACTGGTGGCCTGGTAAGACCCAAAACACTGGGCAACCACAATAGTAACAAGGACCCAGTGATAGCAACAGCCGCCATACCGCAAGGCTTTCCCTGTCTCTGGGCAATCACCTCTTGGAAGTTGGTGGCCTGTTCCACTGGCACCTTCTCCTCCTCCTCAATGGCATGGCGCATGGTCTTCTCAACCCGCTGCAGCAGGAAGTCAAAGGCAGTGGGATTCTAGGACAAGTTGACACGAGACACAAGTCAGAAAGAAACCACACCACCACACCTACATTGACCTGCTTCAGGTGAGGCGCTATAACGAGGAGCAGCCCATACAGAGCCTGGCATGAACCACACAGAGGGTAGGTTGGGACAGAGCATTGCAGGCTCAGGAGCCCAGGGCAGAGCCTGGTCTCCATAAGCCGGGGCCACAGACTACTGGCAAAAGGACAAGGGGACACTCAGAACACACCATCCTGAACCGACAGGGGATGTCACTGCGAAATACACCAGACTCCAGTGCCTCCACATGGCCCCCCACATAGGTCTCAGCATCCAACAAGTGGCCATCATCTGTCAGCTTGTTGAATTCTTGTTCTTGCTTGTTGGGGAAGATGATGTTGGCATGGAAGGCCTGCACCATCAGCAAGGCTTCACACAGTGTGCCAGAGCCCTTCCGCAGTACCTGCAGGAGATGTCACATCTGGCAGTGCACCACCTCCCCAGGTCCTGCTAGAAAGGACCTGGGCTTCTGATCCCACCCACCCCACAGCCCTGGCAGAGCAAAGCCCAAAGCCTTCTGAAGACATCAGTGACATTACATACCAAAGTTCTGGGTCACCTTTACCACCAGCCCCCAGGACCCACCAGCTCTGAGCAGTAGGATGCTGAAACTGCAGGGCCTGACAGAGCAGAGGGGTGCTGACCTCATCTGGTTCCATGGGGATGATGGTGCACAAGGCGAAGATAAATGGGTGAACATACTTCATGTACAGATAGTAAGTGGCGACTGCATCTGACACCGAGTATGTAGCCAGAGTCTGTAGAGAGAACCAGATCTTACCATTAGGACCCAAGGCTGCACAAAGCAGGAGGCCAAGAAGCAAAGTTCTGCAAGGGGTGAGCAGGGGAAGTGCAGGCAGCTGGAATATGAGGCCAGGCACCTTGCTTCTCTGAGGTACCCTGTGAGACCTCGAGACTGCATGGAGAACAGGGACATGGCTCACGTGCCTGGGGCTGCTCAGTGGCCATCCGGCACATGTCCTCTGGATCTAGCTCCACAGGGTCGTAGCCCAGCTTGGCTTTGGCAGCTGCCTTGAGGTTATGGCTACCCACAGGGAGATAGCTGTCCCTCTTCACCCACCTGGCAAGGGAAGGAAACAAAGGCCAAAGATGACAAAAATGAAGGCTGGCAAGGTGGCATGACACGGAAGGAGCAGGGCCCTGATAGCACCTTAGATGCTGACCCCTTCTCCATGGCAAGGCTTTGCCTAGAGCTACTCTTACAGACTGACCCCAAGATATGAGGAAGTGCCAGGGTGCTCTCAGGCTGCCACTTACCTCCCACTTCAACAAAAATTGGCCTTTCACCAGAGATGAAAAGGCCTCTTCCCTGTCCCCGCTGCACCCCATGGAGCTTCTTTCTTTCCCTCCTCATACTGTCCCCCAGTGCTGAAATGCCAGAGGCAAACGGAGATGCACAGGCTGCTAATGTTCCCAAAATAACCTGTGACAGCTGGTGGAATCACTATTTCCCCAGCCGCGACTGTCTTCCAACCCCAGTCCTGCTGAGCCCCAACTGTGCTGAGCCGCAGACTTTGCCCCTTGGCCCATTACAGGCTCCAGTCTGTGAGCACTTGTCCTGTGGACTACACCCTGCAGTCTCCTTCCGGATGCTCACTGTGTGGTGGTCAACACGGGACAAGCAGCAACCAGAGCCTACACACCCAGGCCTGCACAGCCAGAGAGGTTGTGGTGCAGCCAAGCTGCTGTCCTTGCTGATGGGCCAGTAATGACCTGCCAGGCCAGGCACTCACCTGAGGCAGTCCATGTGGATGCACTGTGATGCCTTATACTCGCCCTGGCTGTCCTTCTGGAAGCCTATCTCCTGGTACATGCTCAGGCCATGGGCTGCTGCCCTGGCCTCCACAAACGGCCTGGTGACAAAGTTAACAAGTTAGTCTTAATTTTTTTTAGTACTTAGGAATGAAACAGGGTCTTCCACTGAGCTACATCCATAGCCCTCTTTTTATCTTGAGACAGAGTCTAAGTCACTAAATTGCCCAGGGGTATGCTCAAACTTGCAATCCACCTTTCTTAGCCTTCTGAGTAGCTGGGCACCTTCTTTTGTCCTTCCTCAGACACATGGAAGTTGACTCCTAGGAGATCCCAGAGTAAACTAGAACCTCTCACACCAACCTCTCCTCCACTGATGGTGGATGGCTATGAGACAGAGCTCTTCTATCATCTCCCTCCCCAACACATCCTAGTTAACCACAAATAGGAGATAAGCCTTACCAGTCAAAAAAGTCCCCATTGTAGGTCACCATGATGGTGGGTTTGGTCTCCTGGATGTGCTCAAACCATCTCTGGATCAGGTGAACCTGAGCACAAGCCAAGCAGTCAGTGAGTCACTTCTCTTGCTTCCAGCTACTCCTGCACATCTCCTCTAGGTTCAGAAAAAGCTGGTGCCAGCCCTCAGGTCAGCCCACTATTTCGCCTAGAAGCTGGCTGAGCCACAGCCTTATTCGATGAGGCCCCTAAGAGGTCAGCATGCTGCTGCTTCCCACCTTCTCGATCGTGGGAGGTTACCTCATCTGGTTCATTGAAGACACAGAAGGGTCCCTCATATTCTGGCTTGGGGGTGAACTCAAAGTCCTCGATATCTTCTGATACAATCTCCCTGTTAGTGATGAGGTAGCCCTGGAGATAGTCATTAGCAGTCACACAAGGCAGACACTGCAATGCTGAGAATAGCTTCCCATGCCATCTGACAACTCTCTCTCTTCCACAAATTGAGGCATCTCATACGAGCCCAGAGCCCCAGGTGTCCCAGACATCTATTAGGAGGGAGGGGTATGGCTGATGTCAGAAAAATTTGTTGTTCACTTTCCTGGACTCTATCCACACACACTGTTCTCTCAGCGCATGCTGTTCTGGTACAGAGACAACACAAGGCCACATCCCAGGGAGTTGACTTCCCAGAAGGCATGCTGCTCACCTGGCCATCGATCATGTAAGAAATCATCATAATCTGGTCTGTCTCTGCATCAGGAAATTTGAGGGGCAGTTTGGTTGTCTCAATATCAAATGCCAAAACCACAGGGTCCTAGAGGGACAAAAACATAGTCTAAATAAGCAGCAAAACAAGCTAGGGACCAGGACTGACAGCAGACAACTGCAATCTCAGCAGGATACCACCCTGGACAACTTAGGGGGACC
Organism: Capromys pilorides; assembly: GCA_004027915.1. NCBI lineage: Eukaryota > Metazoa > Chordata > Mammalia > Rodentia > Capromyidae > Capromys > Capromys pilorides. Next base: position 6,996 of record PVKN010029581.1, read on the forward strand.
TTGTCATAAAATTAAATTAAATTAAAATTAACCGTTTGAGTCCCAGGGGGTATTGAAAAAACACTGTCGAAGAATCCCAAACAGCGCAACCGCGCTTTCTCTAAATGAGTATGAAAAGACCCAAACAGCTCTGTTTCTTTTACATCGATGAATCCCAATCGGGATTCAATGTACTATTTATATTAAAAGGAGCTGTGTGATGTACTTGCGTCAGTAAATCTGAGCGTGCGACTTCCACAATCGGTAACACACCGTCAGTTGTCCACAATGTTCGAAATGTGCTGTTTTCTCGACATAAAATCTCAGCAGCGCAATTGCGCTGCGTGGGACTCAAATGGCTAAGGGGCGGGGCCCGAGAGATAGCTCTGTGGCACAAGTGCTTGCCTGGCAAGTGCGAGGTCCTGAGTTCGATCCTCAGTTTCGTAAATAAATAAATAAATAAGAAAGAAGGGCTAAGGATGTGGTACAGTAGTAAATTCCCAAGTACTAGAAAAATAAAGCCAGCCAAGATTTGGGCACCTCCTTGGACTCCCACAACTTGTTTTGCATCATCTCTGGCTATGAAAAGTAAGAGCTAAAAAGACTCCAGGTTCTGGAATTTAAGGTACTGCATTATTTCATCAATCATTTGTTTATAAAAAAGAGAGAAAAACTTAACTAATAAATTTAAAATGTGAACCCCCCCCCATAAAAATAAAAAGGCTCCATCCAGGACAGCTCAGAAGAGTCTCAGACTGACCCATCCAGGGAAAATCACAGCTCACCAATGAGGTGAACAGTCAAACATGTAAGAGACCAAGGCCAAAGCTGCCACAGAGCACCACACAGAACACCGGTCTCAAGGTTACTTAAACACCTGCCTCATGCTGACCATTATTACCATCCTATGGAGCAGCTGACATCCTCTTGGGGATGAGCGCTGGGACCTCCTTGGATCATGACTACATGTGAGCCTAGACCTTCTAAGTATAAATCCATTTTCATCAGTCACTCCACTACCAACTGCCCAAGTGGAAGTCTCAAAGTGTGAATCCACCTGGCTCAAATACTGATGTCACATTGTAACACAGACGTGGAGCAGAATTATACTCTTAGTTCTGAAGAGTCTAATACTTTCTGAATTCTAACTATAATTCTTTTAAAAAAAATTTGAGAAAATAGAAGCAAGAAAGCTCTTGAATCAGATTCTCCCCTCAGCACTGAGCCTGATCTCTCCAGAAAACAAGGTGAACTGGCAGCATGGAGAAAAGCAAGCAGCACTCACTGGTCGTTCAATGAGATCATCTTGGCGAGTGATTTCCACAGGGAAAGCATTTCCTCGGTATCTGACGCTGTACCAGTGAGCCTGTAGGACACGCTATGCATTAACTGATGCTATCTATATCCAGAAGTCTACTTCTCAGTGAATTTAAACGTCATCTCCAGGCTGGAAGGAATTTTCCTCACCACATGGATCTTGAGATCGATGGAGAGGCGGATGTGGTAGGGGACGTCGTACTCCCGCATGTCCACTATATTGTCCAACTGGTCTGCTATCTTTTTGGATGCTTCCTCTTCATCGGTGATTATATTGCCTCCTTGAAGAACACTAGGAAATACACAAGAAAAACAGCTGATTTAATCACACTGTTAGGGGATGGGGATGTGAAGACTGGAGTTCACATGGAGTAAACCCAAGCCTGAGGTGGCTGGCATGACCAGGGCAGTGCCTCAAGAATGCTACCTGATCAATAGGCCACAGTTGCAAGAACTCAGTGTGCTTGAAATGTGCCCACTATATGTGGTGTATGCCACACTCACTGCTGCCAACCAGGAAAGCTCACAAACATGGCCACTCCCATCATACCCTCTTTGCTACTCAGAAAGCTGCACCATGGAGGACCCAGGAGAGCAGAATCTGTCTTCTCACAGCCCTGATCAGTGTCTGTAGAGGGTGCTTCTTCATTAAGGAAATAAGGGAGAGGGCAACCAGCCTACCTTACAGGAGCAGGGAGCACTAAGTGAGGCTGCGGCTTGCAACATACTAACTGGCAAATGCCAACAGATTCTGCAATGGCCTTATACTCAAGGGGCTATCACCAGAATGTTGATTACTAGCCCACTGAGGATGAATACTGAACACATTAAAAATAAAAGAGCAGGGCCAGGGAGAGAGCCCCGCAGCACAGCACCTGGCTGGCCAAGCGCACCTGGTACCTCCCAACACACCAAAAAAAAAAAAGTTTAGAGCGCAGATAATGAGTTTCATAGACAGCTCCGGCCACACCTTACAATACTCAGAAAAGTTACAGATAGCCTTGCTGGGAAGGGCAGCTTGAGGAAGAACTGCAGAATTTCTGCTGGAAGAATGTGGTTAGCTCTTCTGAAGTCACTGAAACTGAACTACTTGACATGTGCTCTTCTTAAGCTCATATTTCCTATTAATATTACTCAAGTATTTATTATAGTCAAAATGAATCATTATTTAAGGCTATGACTTTTTTAATATAATATATTTGGTTGTTGGAGGGTTTCTATGCAGCTTGGACTGTAGTGATCCTCCTGCTTTCAGCCTTACCAGCGCTGGGATTACAGGCATGCACCACTACGTCCAGGCTCTGGCCAGCTCAGCCCATCCTGGAGGCAGGGCTGGCAAGGCATGTGATGCCAGGGATCGAGCCACAGTCCCTGCACTTGCTTAATCTTGCCTAAGAAGGTACTTTAGTCAGCTGAGCTATCTTGCTGGCCCCCAAGACATTTTTAAAATACAAAGGAAAATGACGGTATCAAAAAGACACCAGTCTAAATGCAATGCTATACAGAGCAGAATTCAGAACAATTACACACAAAATTCCACTAAACATTTGGGATAAGGTAAACAACCCTTTCAAATCAGATTGGGAGTGGCGGCATGCGCCTGTAATCCCAACTCTTGGGAGGCTGTAAATAGGCAGATCACTACGAGTCTGATCTAGTAGTGAGACCCAGAACACCCTGTAGACGCTTCCCTAAAATACAAAATAAATAAACTGCCCTATGAATATAGACAAGCTGTCAGTCATTTTTACTTACATTTTACTATAAGATGGCAAAAGCCCAAAAATGACTGCCTTCTCATTTCATGGGCCTACCCATGACTTCTGTCTTTGGTTTCATCCAAATCCGGACAGAGCTCTACACTCCATGCCTAAGAATGTGGCCTCAGCCCTGAGAGCCTCACACATGAGTATGTGCAGGCCCCATCCAGAGACTCAGGGAATCAGGAACCTAAACACTGAGTGTAGTGCCATTTCTTTAAATAATGGTTTTAACAGTTAAACTGCTCTTACAGTGGACAGGCCAGATACATTTCATAAATCAAAATACTATCTTCACATTTTTTTTTTTGCAAAAACGTTAAATAGACCAACCTAGGGAGAAAACATGAAAAATTAAAGAGCCAGGGAGATAGTTCAGTGGCATAGCACCTGTCTGGCCAAACATAAGGTCTTCAGTTCAATATCTGGTACCAAAAAGAAAACAAAAAAATAAAATAAAATAAAATTCAAAGAGCTGTTGCCAGAAAGCTAATGAGTACTCTGCAGCCTCACCAACTTTGGAGCTGTGCGGTGGGATAGCTGGGATAGTGTGTGATGAGGCCCTCACAGCCAGCGCCACATGGGCTGGAAGGCATTTGGTCAGCAGGCCATGTGTCAGGTGGACACACTCCACCAGGTTTCTGGGAAAACACCTGCCACTCTGCAACTTTGCCCTTTCCAGCACAGTCATGTGCAGAGTAACTGGGAGCCAGCTTAGCAGGCGTGGTAAATACAATAGGCAGCTTCTGTGGAGACCATAGGCTCTGATTCCTACAGACCTGGATGTCTGATGCCCATGCTACAGTGAACATCTATAGAAAGCCACTAAACCTCTAACACACAACTCCCTGATGCTGGTTTTCCACAGTCACTGCCTGTATGACTGAACTGCTTCCTGTTACTGTGGGGACACCTCAAAATTTAGGTAACAATGCCTGGCATTGTACACCTATTGGTTGTATCATACCCAGATTTCTCTGGAGAAGACATGCTATGTAAATCAACTGACTAGAGTGCTGGATGAGAGAAATACCCAAAACATCCACATTGCTAAAAACAACTCAGTTGGGCATGGTGGTGCACACTTGTAATCTCAGTATTCAGGGGACTGAGGCAGGAGAACTGCCATGAATTGAAGCTAGCTGGGGCTAAACACTGAGTTCAAGGCCAGCCTGAACTATGTAGCAAGATCCTATCTCAAAAAAAAAAAAAAGGTAACTTGATTTTAGAACCATGAGCCAAACCCCCTATATAAGGAAGGAGACAGTTAAAAGACAAACTGTAGGAAGGCACCAGGCAACTTTACCCAGTTGCACAAGTGTTTCCACATGGGACAGAACGACTGCGGCACTCACTGAGTCTCTCCACCTCCTACCCACCCTGCCATGCTGATGGCTGCCAAGAAAGCATTTACCTGGAGAGCATGGATGTGTATGCGTCACTGGCATGGTCCTGCTGCCAGCTCTTCTTCACAGCAGGGGAAATCTCCTTCCTCACCTTGACAAGGTCCTCCACGGTGTGGAAGGACAGCTTAATGTAATTTCGCTTCAGACCTACTAAGTGATTTGGCTGTAAAGTAGAGACCGTACTCATGAGCTTGAGACAGGACAGTATAAGAAAGCAAACGAGGAAAAGTTCATAGGTACACACACACCTCAGAGCAGGAGCGACAAGTACGCTGTCCACCTCTGCATGTGGCACCAACCAATGCCACCAGAGTTCCTTGAGAGCTCTGGAAACAACCAGTGTCCCAACCATCCAGACCCCCACCAGTAAACATCTGCCTCTCCCAACCCAACCTAAGGCAATGCACACACCAGCCTCTCTGCCCCAGGTTGGGACAGGACTCACCAAGTCCAGATCCTCTTTAGGGACAGTTTCTACTTTTGCAATTTTACCCTGAAACTTCTTGGAGACAAAAGATGAAACTTCTCGTTCACAACCCTAAATGAGGATTAAAATGGAAGTACTTCAGTTACTAAGAACCACTTTCTTTCCGGCCTATGTGAAGCCCCCCCAGGTTTGACCTGATTCTATAAAAAAGACGTACCTTTCTGGTTGCAATGTAGAAATATGGCTTAAAGGGCAAGGCCACCTACAAAAGACAAGCCATCCAGGAATGACAAGAAAGAAAAAAAGGGAGAAAAAAATGAGGACAGATTATTTGTAGATGTAGTCCCTGGGCAGCCTGGATGCACAACACTCTGGACCTCACAGCTTTTAAGAAAGAAGCACTGGGAAAGTCTGAATCTGCTCACATCTTCAGCTAGAACAGTGAGACAACTCCAGTCAACCTACTGAGCTGACTTCTCTCAGAGCATCTTCAAGGGACTGAGGTGGCTGGGGGCAGGGAGTTGGGGGGGGGGGGCGCGAGAGGGGGGGCTCTCTGCTCCTGACAGGCTGTGGGCAACTGTACAACAGGAACCTCCCACACCTTCCCTAGTGGCTTCAGAGCTAAGCTAAGGCCCATCATTTCTGACAATTGCTCCCCAGATGTGGGTTTAGTCTTAGGGTCAGTGGCTTACCTTAAACCTGCTGCCATCGTCTTGGATAAAGTAGTAATCTACAGCACTGACTAAGCGTTTATCTTCATCTAGAATCTCAGTCTGCAAGAGAACCACGCAACACGGATGGGGACAATTCTCCACAAGTCTGGGAACCATGGATGGCTGGTTTTGGGAAACTGAGCACTTTAAAAACCCTCCAGTCTGGGGCCGGCGAGATGGTTCAGTGGTCTAAAGCGCCTGCTTGGGAAAGCTCAGGCAACTGCAGGGACTGCGGTTCAATCCCCGGCACCACATGCTGCGCCAGCCCCACCACCAGGGCAGGCTGGGCCAGCCACAAAATAAAATAAATAAAGAAACAAACAAACACAACAAGCAAACAAATAAATAAAATAAATAAAATTT
>PVKN010029582.1:0-12961 GCA_004027915.1 Capromys pilorides
ATTTTGATCAGAGCCATGGAGAAGCTCACATGACAAAAGATGGAGTGCGGCCTCTGGACAGTAGCCAGCAGGGAACGGAGGCTCCCAGCCCAAACCCTGTGTGAAAGACAAAATACTTTCTGGTGTGCTTGGAAGAGGGTTTTCTGTGGCCAGGCCATGAGATGACACAGCCTCCTACTTTACCGCAGCCTCAGAAGAGAACTGCAATGTGAAGATCCAACGTGAAGATTCACACCTGGATTCCTGACTTGCACAAACCGTGAGACAATGGATATTTGTTATATAGCAGTAGGCAGCTCCTATGTATCCCTTGCTGCTCTTCTGGCTTGTAATTCTCAGGCATTCTGCAGAACCGTACTGACTATGCTTTATGTGTTATGTATGCTGCAACTTTCTCTACTAACCTTTTGGTTATGATACATTTGGGTTTGGGAGAATCTTGTATGGAACTTAAAATTTTTATTGTCACCAAATGTTTAAAACTTTTCTTCTATGGCTTTTGAAATTTTGTGTTTTGCTTCAAAAGACCCTGGATATCCCAGCATTGGAAGCATTATAGACATCTGTCCACTTCTTTCTCTCGATTTTCACTTGTAAGTTCCATGAGAGCAGAGCTCTGCATCTTGCTGGTCTCCACCCACAGCCTGGTGCACAGTGCTTCACAGTGCCTGGCATTTGGAAATACTCGAGTGCACTCTGCAGACAGATTTTACAAGTCCTCCTTCTCCTTGATTGGAAATTCTCCCCAGGGGCTTACAGTCCCAGTTCCTGGCTGATGCACGCACGTATCTCCGCTTGCTCTTTGTGAAGACAGAGAGCAGATACCCTTGCAGCTCCCCCCAGCTTCCACCCATGGCCCTGGTTGAACACTCTGCTGCACCCATCGCGCTTCTTCTCTGTAAGTGCCCACTTTGGGCTCCTAAATAGTGTTGGTGTGCTAAAGGTCTCACTGCTAAAAGGGGGGAGAAAGAAATAACACTGTGAACTTCGCTTAATGTGTCAGGAAGGATTCAGTGCCAAGAAATATAAAAATCGATAGCATGGATTAAATTCACCAGAAGACAAACCTGAGGAGAGGTCGTGAGCACACCCCTACCCCAACCCCCATCCAAAGCTGTTCTAAGAAGTCAGAGGCTAAGAGCAGCAAAGCCAGAGGTGGAAAGAATTCAAAGGGGCAAGACCAGGCTGGGCCAGCACTTTCAGTGCACAGCACAAGCAAAGAAGTTGAGATCAGAGAAATGAAAGACCCACCTGAACTGCATAACGAGACCCTGTCTCAAAAAGACAAAACAAAATAAAAGACCCAGACACATTCTATATAATTGAATGCAGAAAGGGCCGGGGTCTCTTGTGATCCTACCCTCTGTCCTAGTATCAGTGTTCACATGGGTGAAAATGAGTCCCACAAAGGGGAGTGAAAACCTAAGCTTAGGAGAAGAGGGGGCATTAGATCTCAGGCTTCCATTCCCTCATCAGGGCTCTTTTTAACCAACTGTAAAGAAGTCTAGGGCTCTGGGGAGCGCGGCAATTCTCGCACTGCACATTTCTAGATGGCCCAAAGGAAAAAATCCCTTTTTCTACGAAGCTTGGAGATGAGCCAGGGTAGCAGCTCTTGTTCCCTTCCCAGTTTGTCCTAGGAGGCAGCAGATGCTAAGATCTGAGTCCTCAACAGACTATTTGAGTGCCAAGACCACTCTCCTCACAGGAAAAGGTTGTCCAGGGCCAACACTGTGAAAGCCTGGTACATTGAGGTCAGGCATTACCTTCTGGAGCAAAACAACCAGCTACCAAGCTTGGGATTGTGGTGGGTGTGGATCTCTTAGCTCGGGTGGATTAAGGAGCTCTATATTTGGTGAGCACCACCACCAGCCACCAGGGACACTTTGTACAAGTTAGGACAAGGCTCCTTTCATCAAGATAATTTAGTGCTTGCCATCTGACAGAAAAGTGTAATAAATATACAAATCGACAATGATAGGATACCACGGCACACCCTAGAGCTGTACAATGCACACCCAGAACTTGTGTGAGTCAGCCCCTGACACTTTAATTCTCCTTAGTACAGCTGTAGCTGTTGAACCTACAGGCCAAAGATAGCTCAACTCAGGTAATCCTTTATGGGGTCTCTGGCCTTCAAGCTTTCCGTTGTCTACCTGAAAGCTACTTCTTATAAGATAAACAGTGTTTTCTAGATTGTATAGATCAAAATGGACCCATCAGCAGTATGACAAACCCAGCTTTGCCTGTGCCACCCCAGCCTTGTACCAAAGCACACATGGAAACAGAACTGCTCCTGAGCCTACAGTAGACAAGGGGCTCCATAGGTCTTGGCAGGGTTGGTCGCCCTACCCAGTGGCGTCTGCAGACATGGAGGTAGCTGTCTGCAAGTGGGCCAGCTTCCAAAGTCATTGTCTATGCTTACCGAAGTGCATGTATTATAATTCAAGAGGGAAAAAAAAGTAGTGCAGGCACTGGCTTGTATTTTAGCATAGCCTTGCAGAAAGTTCTAGAAGAAAATTAAATCAGATACCCAAGGCACAAGCATTCATCTAAACGGTTAAATTACTCTTAACTTGTATAGTTTTTGCTGTGTAAATATTTTTAATGTTACTGTACTTGGTTATCAGAACCACCTTGGAAGCAAAAATTATTGTTCTTGTTTTATAAATAAGGGAATGGAGATAGAAGCGGAAGGACTTGATCAAGATCACACCCAGAGCAGGCATTGTTATGGTTTAGAACACGGATTCCTGAGCAGTACTCTCTCTGTCATACCACTACCAGGGTGCCCCTTTCCTTTTGGGGCTCCTCAGCCAGTCTCCATCCCAGCACTGGTCCTATACCTCTGGCTTGTCTAAGAGCACAGAGGCAGAGATATGAGGAACAGGAACAGAGGCTTGGATGGTTTACAAGAGTAAAGCCAGCTACTGTACTAAAAATGGCCACTCAACACCTGGCCCCAACAAGAGCTAGTGTTTGACAGCTCAATGTCAGAGCAAGTACGTGTGTTGTATTCTACTACATGTCCTTCTTTTCTGCAGCAGAAAGTAGGAACTGTGGTGATTTAAAAATAGCAAATGGTATTTCCCTTCTCCTCCCTCCACTTCACAAAGCCCTGCCTCAGAATATAATAGATCACCCTTCATAACCTCTTGTTTGGGCTTGAAAATAGTCTACCCTTAAATATTTATGGGACAGAAAGAGGAAGTAAAAAGAAATAAATATTTTTTAATCACCCAACTATAAGCCAGGGATGTTCACACTTAAAACCCAGACCTTCACATAAAAACAGTTAAAATATAAAAGACGACCAGCATCAGGTGGCAATGCAGATGTGGAGCTACTGGAATCCCCAGGAGGTGCTGACAGGAGTGTAAACTTGTACCACTACTTTGGAACAATGGTAGAATTGACTACAGATAAGCAAATGCCTGACCTATGACCTATGAATTACAAACTGGCATTGATACCGAGTTGAAATGAAGTCCTGTGTTTTCTATAGGATAGGTGTGAGAATGACCATCATCCCTGTATTCACAATAGCCTCATGTCCATCAGCAGTAAATGAACAGAAAGATAAATCTTTGTCATCTAAATTTGTACATTAGAATGGTACACTTATGCACAGCAATGAAAAGAATAAATTGCTACCAAAATGCAAAACCTGGGTGACTGTCCCAGACTTAATAGTGAACAAAAGAGCTCAGATACACAAGAATGCACATTATATCATGCCATTTGTAGACATTCAAGAGCAAGCAAAATCAGTAGCCAATGGAATAAATCATAGTGATGATCTTTAGAATGGGCACAAGGTATCCTTTTGGGGAACTGGAAACATTTGGGTCATGACTGAGATGGGTAGGGCTTACATAGGTGTAAACTTTATAAAACTTCACTGAGCTACACATTTAAATATAGCTAGCTGTGCTGTAGTTTGTCTCTGGGTGTCCCCCGAAAACCTTATGCAGTATTGGAGTGGATTTCTAGAGGTTGTGATTAATTCATGATCCAGTGCTGGGATTACTGGTGTAAGTGTTGCTGGGATTATGGGTGTGAGTGCCAGCCCACCCCGGGGTGGAGAGACTGGATGCATTACAGGAAGGGAGAGGGGCTTGCTTCTGCTGGCTGTCGCTGTGATTGCCTCTGCTTCTGCCTTTTTGTCCTTGCTGTTTTTCTTTGTTCTGCTGCCATGAGCTGCTGGTCTGTGCCACTCTTCCTTGCAGCCAACTGATTATGGACTGAATCCTCCGCTACCTATGGCCTCTCCTTCCTTCATTTTGGGTGTCTGGTATTTTGTCCCATCAGTGAGAGAAAAGTAACTGAAACAACCTGTCAGCCTCAACAAAAGAGAGCAATAAGAAAAGCTCACAAATAGCATGACACAGTGGTCCTCAAAAATGTGAGTTCCACAGAGCACTCATTAGAAATTCTTGCCCTCACTACTGTCCAATGTGATGGAGAAAGGTCCATAGATCTATAATTTTAATAACCCAGAGTGAGTCTCATGCACATTAAAGTCTGAGGACCCCTGCCACAAGATGCATTACTTGCCCCTTGTTACACATAAAGAAAAATAAGATTCAGAGAGAGAAAACACATACACATCCTAGTACAGCCAGACTAAGAAGTTAAACTATAATTTGAACACCTATCTACATCAATCCCATGACTATTTTACCAAACCACATCAATTTCCTCTATAGAAATACGACTTTCTCAGAAGCAATATGATGTGAAGTCCTACTGTATTACTTGCATGGATGAACAGAGGACTGTAGCTCCTAGTTCTCATGTAGCAGGGCAGAATGGTCGGAGCTCAGCTTTACAGATTTTTGCCATAAAGAAAGTCGGCTTAGGTCTATTTCCCAGTTTTCTTAACCTGGTCTGGGGCAAGAACAGTTGCTGGTGTTTCAGCTGTAGAAAATCACAAAGCTCAACACTTGATGGCATTACAGTTTGTATCTACAGAGCCCCCAGGAGCTTCAGGAGCATCTCAGTTATTTTTTCCTCATTGCTGGGACAAAATACATGACACCCAAAGTTAAGCAAGGAAAGATTTATTTAGCTCACAGTTAGCGGAGGTTTCAGTCTATACTCCACTGGCTCCAAGGCAGCGTGGCACATGGCAGAGGGCAGCAGCTCAGGGCAGCAGAAAACAGTAAAGATCAAAGGGAGGAGCCGCAGCTGTAGAAGCTAGCAAGCTTCTCTCTCTCTCTCTTTCCATTGTAATGCAGATTATCTACCCCAGGGTGGGTGTAGTATTCACACCCATAATCCCAACATTGGATCATGAATTAATCACAAACTCTAAAAGCCACCCCAGTGACTACATGAGGTTTTTGGGGGACACCTAGATACAAACCATAAACAGGAAGTCATAGGCAGGGCTTTGGGGAGAGCACTGGACCTTGGGGAGGACAGCTGACCTGCTGTCAGGAGATGAGGCCTGATCAGGAGGTGGGTCACACCTCATGAAAGGGTGTGTCCCCTTTCCCCACCTCTCCCCTCTCTGCTTCCTAACCACCATAACAGGAGCAGCTTTCCTCTGCCCAGACCCTTACATCATGCCATTTCTGTGCTTAAGCCTCCTGAACATGGACTGAACCTCCTAAAACATGAGCCAGAACAAAACCCTCCTTCTTACCATTGTGGGTGTCAGGCATTTTGCGCCTGTAAACAGAAAAATGACCAAGATGTATGGGCCTTTCAAATTGTGCTCAGGAACTTGGACTTTGACTCAGGGATAGCAGCAAGGACATCATCTGTCCTTGTCCTCTGTGCAGGCTTCATGAGGGTGAACACAATGATTCCATGCACCAATTTTCAGTCTGCCCTTCACATGGGCTCTTGACCAATGGTAGAAGCTAAGTGAGGATCAACGTGTTCTGGAGGTGAACAACGTATCAACAAGTCAACACATTCTGGAGGTGAACTGATGCAGATTCTATTTCGAAAAACTGTCTCTGGCTGAGGTGCAGAAAATAAATTTCAAGAGATCAGGTCTGGAAGTTGTGAGACTGACTGGTCAGAAGGCTGGGTACAAGAATTCAGAGGAAAAGGGAAGGTTCTTGGGTGTGGTTCGTGCCTACTAGGAAATGAAAATGGCATCGTCGTTGGTTATTGACTTACTCAGCCCCCCAGGGAGACATTTCACCAAGGAGCTGAGCATCACTGGTAGTCTTTCCATCTGTAAAATGGAAGTGACAATAGAAGGCGCCTCACAGAGTGATGGGAATTAAAGGAGATTTTAGCCCAAGATCTGATGACATAATTGGCATTCAAAAATATTGATTATTGCTGCTGCCACTGCTGCTCCCAACATGGAGCCCTGGGAAGAGCATGAGTCGGCCATCGAGGGACTTTGTCATGGCTCTGCCTTTCTTCATGGCCCCAGTTGCCTTGTTCATAAAATGAGACGTCTGACTGGCTGACCCAGGAGGTCCAGTGGCATTCCTATCCCAAGCATAGCACAGCTTTTTGCAGCCTGGCTAGACAGACAAACACTGAGATACAGGAATGAGGGAGACGCTTCCTGCATGGAAATGTAGCACCTGCTAAATTTTTGGTTTGGATCCTGTGACTTAGTGCAATTGAACGCCACAGAAGCAAATTAAAGGACAAAGCATGTTAACTGTAATATCTATTCAAAAGCCCTTTATTAGTAGAACTATTACTGAGGGGAGGGGAGGAATCTACACATTTCTGAAATATCTGTTTTCTTCTTGCAAGACAGGGAACAGAATTCAAGCTTTCAAACTGTTTATAAAGTAATCAGCATTAATTTGTTCTGTTCAGGTTTTAATTATACACTGTAGGCCATTCTGACAGGACACCACCACCGCAGAGTTTGTCAGAGGAGATAATTTCCCACCAGGATGACCACGCACCTCATGAATTATACATGAAACTTTGTTTCCTTGTGACTGTTGCTAAAAGATGCTGTCAGCTTCCTGAAATCTCCAAAGATCCGCAATTGTTTTTCGATAAGTCTAATTAGCAGGAAGTAGGTGGGGAGGTGTTAAGAATGACTTCCCAGCAATGTGAGAAGAGAGACTCAGAGAGGCCCCCGTGGCTCCTGTCCCAGCGGGCTCCGCACAGGGTCGGCCTCCGTGACAGAAGTCAGGTCAGGCCAGGGTACTTCCTCCCACAGACAAAAAGATTTACACTTGTTCTCCCTGAGCTGGAGCCCCAGCAAGCCAGCCTGGGACTCCAGACATAATTCTGTTATTCAAATGGGAGAAGAGTTTGATAGCTATGCTAATGACTTTTATCTGTGAAAACATAACTAATAGCTTGGTTTACATTTGCGTACATTTATGAGCATAATTTTAGCACATAATTTTATTGCACAATAAAACATAATGCAGCATTAGTCGGCTTCACCCAAAAAAAAGGGGGGGATACCTTAGAGTGATCTGCACGTAAACCTTCACACTGCATTTATATGACAGTATCATTTTAAAATGTTGGCCTGTTTGAATTAATGAAAGAGTTTCCCAGTTAACAATTAGCTGTATATGGCCATTTCCTGTAGACATAATATTTGGGGGAGATGTTTATGATTCACTCTATAATTCATTGCACCATTGATTGCTAAAGATTGTTTTTCAATGCTGTTGTTCTTACAGCTAAATTAGATTAAAGGGCGGTAAACCTCCTCATGTGCACGCATGCGCTTTCTGTACTCCTCCACAGTAGGTCTCCACTTGAGGAAGACAGAGACACCCCCTAGGCTGAAGAGACTTTCTTTGGGTTTGTAGAGGAGGCTGGGGAGCCCTGGATTGGGTGGTATCCGAAGCAGAGCCCAGATGGGGCACAGCAGGCAGAGAAATGTGAGACCCTCAGACTAGAGGCGAGGGTTATACATGGCCAGGGTGACATAGGGCATGACCAGGCTCAGGATGGTGTGAAGGAAGAAATCTGAGCGACCTCAACTGATGGCATAGTTAGAAAGAAGCAAGGTTTACTGATGCCCCAGACCAAGCTCAGCCTTCGTCCTCAGCTGCACTGGGGAACACTGGGTCCGATGTACTGGTCAAGACTCTTGCTTGCAAAAAGCAGTGACCTAAGTCAAACTAGCTCAGGCAAGAATGGAAACGTTACTCTCATGTAACTAAAAAAGAAATCAAGGAGTATGTTAGCATCAGATAGTTATTGGTCTGAAGACATCATCAGCTCTCTTTATGTGTGTCTCTCTCTGTCTCTTTCTCTGTCTCTCTTTCTCCTCCTTCCTTTCCTCCCTCCCTCCCTTCCTTCCTTCCTTCCTTCCTTCCTTCCTTCCTTCCTTCCTTCCTTCCTTCCTCTCTCCATTGTTTTTCTACTGTGCCAGCCCCATTCCCTACTAGGGTTTCTTCAGGATGGGAAAAGCCCTCTAACAGCCTCTGACTAGCTTTCTAGCAACAGCTCATGATCAAAAGCAATCCAGTCCCCATCCCCCAATGGGCCCAGGAGGATGTGATGCTCTGCCTAGAGTCCCAAGTTCTCCCCTGTGGTGAGGATGTTGAGACCCTTCCTCAGTAGCCTGATCAGAATCACGAGGAGTAGAACAAGGACCTTTCCAAAATGAACAAAAGGCAAAGAGACCAAGAGCAATAGGTGACCAGCCCCTTCACTTGAGTATGAGGTGAACCAATGGTGGAGAACGCTTAACATCAAGGGCTGCCCTGGAAGGGCCAGGGCAGGAGGATGCACTGCAGAGAGGGATGCGTGGAAAGGGGCAGGCATCCTGTAGATGGAGTATCCGCAGAACAAGGGACAATTCACCTGGCACCCGAACTTTTGAGATGATCATAAGTCTGCAAAGACAGGGACCCTGCTTAGCTATGCAGTTCCAGAAAAAGAACAGTGGGCAAAGTTACAGACAGGCAAGCAGATTTAGCTTAAAATAGTGGCCATTGTGGACTGCATGTTTATGGCCCCCTTACTCAGATGCTGAAATCCTCATTCTCAAGTATTGGGACTTGAGGCCTTCGGGAAGATGTAGTCCTCATGAAGGAACTATACTGGGGATCACCTATGACTCCCTCAGAGCCCAACATCCCTGGAAGCACTAGCCTCTTTTATAAGCTGACATATTATTTGCATATAATCTACACATATCCTTCCATATACCTTAAACCCACGGCTAGGTTACTACACTACCTGATAAAATGTAAATGCTATGTGAACAGTTTACATTACACTACTTAAGGAAAATGACAAGAAAGGAAGTCTGTAATGTCCAGTACAGCTATAACTTTTTTTTTCCAATAATATTGATCTTCAATTGGTTGAATCTGCCAGAGTGGAATCCAGAAATATGGGGGGCTGCCTGTACTCCCTTTACTATAGGGGAAGTAGAGTGAGCTCTTCCTCTTCCTCCATCAAGTGTGGTTATAAGGGGACAATGACTCCCTGGGGCCCAGGACAAGGGCCCTCATGAGGAATCCATCATACTGCCATCTTAACTTCACACATGCAGTTTCCAGGGTCATGAGAAACACATGTGTGTCATTCAAGTCATTGAGCCTATGATAGCATGTTATGACAACCAGAACTGCCTAATCTAGTGGCCAATGCAAGACCTGGGCAAGGCAGGCAGAGTCCAGCTACACTATTTGGGCTGGGTGAGCCTCACGGGAGGACCAGGAAGGGTGAGGCACCTGCTGTTTGTATGCAACCTTAGAGCATGGGGCAAATGGTGATATTGAGATGAACATGCCCAATGCCTATAAATATTTAAAAAAAAATCAAACACAATAAATAAGGCAGGAACATGGGGAAAAGGATGGGCTTGGAAGACCTGGTGAACACATAGAGCTCAAAAGGGAGGACAACTTTCTAAGTTAAACAGGGAAATGAGACCAGAAGCAGAAAAGAGATGGGAGGACAACCCAAGTAAGAATAACTACACTGCCTTCCTGGGGCAGTGCTGGAGACAGGAATGGAAAGGAACAATGATGACAGGAAGGAGACTAGGCCAGTGAGTTGGTTTCCTAGGGCATGACATGGCAGATGGCTACAGATCTCATCACTTAAAAGAACAGTTTCCTTAACAGTTTTGGATGCCAGAAGGCCAAGTAAAGGCAGTGGCAGGGCCCTAGTCCCCCAAAGGCTCAGGGAAACACTTCCATGGCTGTTGCAGCTCTGGAGCCCGGCAGCGGTCCTTGTGTTTGCATCAGCCAACTCTGTCTCTCCTTTTTGCACACACTCACCCTATTTTCCAACCCTATCACCTCTTCCATCTCTTATGAGGACATTTGTCATTGGATTTCAGGCCCATCCAGATAATCCAAGATGATTTCCTCTTGAGATGCTTAACAGTGATTTCTGAAAAGACTTTTTTTTTTTTTTTAACTAAAGTCATACTCGTAGGTTAGAAGTCGATATCTACTGTTCTGAGTAGGCATAACTTTGTAGGGTGCACCATGCACCCTGATGCACCCAGCAGCCAGCCAGACTGAGATCACCACAGGTGTTGAGGCAGGAGTGGCTGAGAAGAGAGAGGAGGTAGGCCAAACAAGAATCCCCTGCAGGTCTCCTCTGAAACCCAGCCTGCAGTGGATGCCCCATAGGGTAGGGGTGGCAGTGCCTATGGGTCTCTATGCTCCTTGCATAAAAGAACTAAAAGACCACATGCTTCACACAAATGTTGAAAAGCAATATCTCACCCCAGAATTCTCACTTAATCCCTGGATGATTCTCATAAGATTAGATATATTTTCTTTCTGAAGCAAATAGGAAATCTAATATAACCTCTAGCAAGATGTTTATTTGTATTTCAGATTTCCTAGGAATGTTGATAAATATCATATGTGAAGAAATTAATTGTCTTGGCACTCCACGAGAAATCTCAGAGAGGCACCCATCTGACAAGAATCCTCGGAGTCAGTGTAACCAGGAATGTCCCCCAGGTCCTAGATGGGAGTGATTGCTCTAAAACACCATGGCTCAGTAAATCCAGGGTCTGTGGAAGGTTCTGTGTACCCTGATCAACAGGTTTCCTGTGGCACAAGGTCCTACCTAGAGGCTTAACAATGAGCATGAAGGTATGAGCCCTTCCTGTCGTTGCCTCTTCATTGGGAACACCATCAGTGCCGCTGCCATAAGCACTCTTAATAAGTGCCACAGGGCGCCTGGCTGACAGCATACAAAGGCAATCATGATACACAGAAAGACTTCTAGACTGAGAGCCATTCTTCCATCTTTCTGGCCTTTGGTGGCAGGTATTGTCATTTCCATTTTACAGAGAAGAAAACAGAGGATCTGAGAGGTGAAGTTATGCATCCAACATCCCACAGTGACAGTGCTGAGATTTAAATTCAAGTCTTTTTTGACTTCTCTATTCTTTCTGTCACAGATAGTGTAAACATACGGCGCAAGGGATGGTTATGATTTTGTGCATGCATCATGGTATCTAACTCATCCTGCCATCTCTGGTACCTAACTCATCTTGCTCTGCCCTTAGGTTGGTCTGTCCTGGACATATAGATGAAGTGGCTGCTAAGGCAGGTTCCTACTACAACTGTCACACCTCAGCAAGCCAGGAGAGTCTCTTCATTGCCCTTGATTAGTTGACTACTTACAAAAGATGAGAAAGTTCTGAACTAGAAAGGATTCCGTAGGATATGTAGAAAGAACCCAACCTGGAGAGAAGTTCAGGGGAAACCTTTTCTTGCCAGACCTGGGTCTGTAGGATTTAGGACCAGCTGTGATTTGAAGATCCTTATCTTAATAACCTCTGATTACAGAGAGACCCAGAAATTCCCACTGAGTTGCTTGCTTAGCGAATGGCCTTTGGGTCCCAAGTTATCTTGTCCTGACTTTTTTCCTTCTTCATTCCGCACTCCCCACCCCCGACCTTTTACCATTTCTTGTCTTTGGTCCTTTGTCCGGCCAGCTTCTCTTTGTAATTAACCCTTCCCTGCGACTCTAGCAGGATGCAGCCCAGCCCTTCTCTTAGGGCTCTAATAACACCCACTTCTACTCCCGCTGTGCCTCAGGAGATAATGGCTTAGAAAGCTTTCTCAGCAATGCACAGAGCTTCTCCTGCCCAGCATCTCTGTGCCCCAGAATCAAGCACGGTTTTGTATTAATAGATACTGGGTTTGGAGAAAGAGACAAAGGAAGATGACTTAGCCTGTTGTGTCTAAAAGCCACAGCATCATGAAGGTGTATGCCTGTCCCCAAAGCTAAATGTTCACTAAGCTCAGGGCACTTCTCTTAGACCCCCTACGAGGCACAGGGCAACCTTGATCAACCTAAGTGTTCAGAATGGGTCAGGGAGTGGGGAGGAGGGACTCAAGGTAATTGAAAAGTTCTAGCCTATGGGAAGTTAGCCAACAGAGGGTTTCTCCCCCTAGCCTTCAGTTCAGTCTGAACTATTTTGTGAACCACCTATGATAGGAGAGGCTAGGAAACACAGTGCTGTTCCCTTCTTAACTCTGTCCAGCTTCCTCTGTGTTCCCAGGGTGCTAAGTTCAATTCTTTTAGCAACTAGCTGAGGTTATTTGATGCTCTTTTTAGTAGCTGTCAATTCTCCAAACCTAGAGAATAGGAACCATGCCTTACCAATATAACTAACAGAAGCAGTATGGTGGGGCCCAGTTATTTTGGCTACAAGGATATTTGACCCCATGTCTTACCCCCCATCTGTCCCTGGCCAGTGGTACAGTAAGCAGGAAGATGAGAAATAGCATGACAAGGTGGACCACACTGACCGTGAATCAGACTACAGTGACAAGAAAGCCATTCTGGAAGCCCAAGTGGAACTACTCACAGCTTCTTCTGAGATCAGCTGTAACAACTATGAAGTCTTTGTTCAAATTTTAAAGAACATTCTTAGTAAAAATAGTTAACATAGTATAGAATGGACAACAGATACAGTGGGCCTGGGGTTGTAGCTCAGTGGTAGAGCACTTGCCGATATATGCAAGGCCCTGCATTAAAATATAGATACAGTAACATATATATATGTATA
>PVKN010029584.1:0-12959 GCA_004027915.1 Capromys pilorides
CTCGGGCCTGTGTCGCACTGAGAGAGAGTGTCAGGGTGGTGTGACCATGTCGACAAGGCAAAGGTGAAGTGTGAAGTCTCCACAGCACCCGTGCAACAGGGTGCTGCAGAATTTATGCTGCAGGGGTCACATGTATGAATTGTGCTGCATCATCTTAAAATTTTTCCTGGGAACGGCATAAGTGAGGGACGCGGTTGAAAGACCTCTAAGCCTGTGCGACAACATTGAAGAGTTGACAGATGTGTGACTAGGGTGCTGACAGGAAGATAAGATCTTTAAAAGACTAAGATTAATACTAAGACAAAGAAGGACAGAGAAGGGTGCACAACACATCAAGGAAAAATAGAAGCAACACGATGTGGGAGAAGGGGGTGTCCACCGGGGAAGGCGAGCAAGAGCTCCGTGGGCAATTCGCAGAGCTCTGTGGAGCTTGCAGTGGGCCCCTCTGCCTATAGCCGGCTCGCCTGGCTGGCCCCAGGGACAGGGGCTACAGGCCCTGGCAGGAAACCAGCGCCTGTCCTTCTCTGTTCTTGAGAAGCAGCCAGCGGCAGTGGGGTGTGGTGCACGCAGGGGCCTGGCCAAGTCAGGGCCCTGGGCACATAGCCATTCCTCTGTATGTGTCGGCCTGGGCCTGACCACCCCTCGTGCTCTCTGGCCCTCCAGCTCACTGGGCCGTGCAGGTGACGGCTTTGTACCTTGGGCCTGCGGCACACAAATCCCATCAGAGGAGCTTAAGGGAACATCTGGAGGCGAGGAGCTTAAGGGAACATCTGGAGGCAAGGAGCTGGGCTGGGCATGGGACCCCTGGACAAGGCCACCAAAAGGAGCTGAGGGTGGATGTGAGCGGAGCCTGGAAGGTGGCCTTGGGGCTAAGGTGGCCAGTGCACGTGGGCTGGCCCTCTGGTCTGTGCCCTCCCTGGCCGTGGATCCACTGGGGAGAGGCTATTCTTTTCCTTTCTCTTGGATCCCCTTTCTGCTCAGCAGCCTGAGCCCCCACTATCTCACAGGGGCACCTGAGGCTGCTCTGGGAGGTGAAGATGAGCCACAGCCAACGCGGGCCAAGCGGAGGGCCTTGGAGGGGGCTCCCGGGCGCTCGGGCACCCTGCTCCCCTGAGGCGGGACACTCGGCCTCCTGGGGCTCCCCCGGCAGCCCCAGTTCCTCAGCAGGTTCCCTGGTTCCTGCGCGGCTCCCTGTGCTTGCAGGCTCAATCCCAGTCCTCAGCACACTGTACCCCACTTCAGGGAAAGCGCATCACCTCAAGCACACTTTTCACGACCAACACTGGCAGGGTGAGCATCTCAGGCCTCCTGGGCTTAGGCGCTCTGGGTGGGGGCTCCAGTAACGGAACTACCAGTGAGATTTCCCCTGTCCTGCGACTTCGGCTCACACCTGGGCTTCCGAGGAGCAATGTCATGTGCCCCGAGGCTCTGATTTGGCCTCCTAACCCTCCAGCCACAGGCCGGTGATAAAAATCCTTCTCTCTGTTCCCTGTAGCAACGCAGCTCTACCCAGGCCAGTTCTGCTGTTGGAGAACAGGGCTGCTGTGACCCAGATAGGGCGCAGGGTGACCCAAGTGCTTCCCACGAAGGGGGCATGCATCTTCCTGGCCAAGACCTCCCAGGTTTGGAGACGCCGACAGGCTCCACGTGTACCTACCCCACATCCAAGCACTGCCTGGGCCCAAGAACCAGGCTTCGGGCCACCTCTCTCCTTTCACAGGCCAGGGAGCTGAGGCCCAGAAGCGTGACTTGTCAAGGTGCGTGAGGGTTAGTACTGACTCTGCACCCGGGAGATGGTTGGCCGCAGAAGCTCCCACGCATCTTCAGTGCGGCCACCAAGCACGGGCAGTCTTCCGGGCCACTTTCTATGGCTTCAGGATTTTTTAAAGAAACCAGCAGAGGGCTTTCTCTGATACCTGCCGCAGCTGCACAGTGGAGGCCGCTGCGGACCAGGAGCCCCAGAGGTGGCAGTGAACACCAGCGTCAGCAGACACCAGCGTCGGCTCCCCTGTAGGGGCCCACAGAGCAACCTGAACACCCGCAGGCCTGCCTGAGCGCAGGCAGCGAGACTGAGCCGGGCCGCCTGAGCCAGCGGGTCAGGACGTGCACCTCGGGACGTGTGCCTGAGAGCTGTTCCTGGGCCGAATCTCTGGGCCGGGACTGTGGGCTGGGATTCACACGTCTCCCTTTAGGACATAGACAGGACTAATGACAGCTCTGTGCTGTCAGCCACGAAGGGCCAACAGCTGGCTCTGCCCCAAGAGCAAAGGGGCCTGTTCTGGAGCCCCTGTGGGATGGACCGGGCACACACTGGTTGCCTCCTGCCTTCCTTCCCTTGGGCTCCCGCGTGCTCCCCCGTCCCCGGCCAGCCCACCTGAGCACGTCCACTGCAGCTGCATCATTGTCTGTCCTGAAGTGCAAGGGACGGTGAGGTGCTCAGGGAGGGGCCTCAGCAGTCACCCCACTCATCCCTGCTCTTGCTGGTCAGTAAACACAGCTCTTGGCTCCCAGCTGCTCACGGGGAGCTAGACACAGCCTCCTGGCACTGACTCCTCATCTGGGGCCGGGGGGCCAGGTAAGGGGCACAGCCTCCTGGTCACACACCACCTCACAGCCTTCTGTCTCAGAAGGGAGCCCGCTAGCACAGGAAGAACTCTGGCAGCAGCGCTGTGGGACAGGGTCGCACAGGGCCGTTTTCTCTGGAGATGCCCTCTCCTTTCCTCCCCACCTCAAGGCCCTGGAGCAGGACATCCAGCCCTTCGGACCCTGGTGTCCACATCCATGCAGTGGGTGGCAGGGGCTCCCAGCGCAGCTGCTACAGACTCCTCTGGGCATGCATGAGAACTGGGCCGGGGCCCGCAGCACCGCTGCACCACACACAGGGACCCCTGATGCTGCTGTCATTGCAATAGGGGACTGGATGGGGGGGCTCATTACTCACCATCCCCCCACCCCCGTGGCCTCTGGGAGTTCCCCTCTGGCTATGGCTGGGTGTCCCTGTAGACTCCGTTGGTGGGAGTTTAATCCCATGGTAAGGAATTAAGGGGGTAAAACTTACTCTGGTTTCAGAGGTGAGGCCGGGGAGGAGAGCAGCTCCTTGGGTGCCACCTTGGTGGCTGCAAAGAAGGGGTGAGGGGCCAAGCCACCGCCCAGCCCTATGCACACTGCCTGACCCTGAGACACGATGCCCTGCGGCCTCTGGGACCAGCCGGGGGCATCTCTGCACTGTAAACCCAGGAAAACTCGACCGGCCAGTGGCACTGTGTCCCAGGCCACAGGAAACAAACCAGCACCGAGGGGTCAGGGGTCGTGTCGGCCACAAGGGCCCTCCCTTCTCTCATCCATTCCTGCTCTTCTGGTGACAGAAGCTGCACTGCCCCTGCTGACTTCTCCCAAGGAGGGGCACCCGGGTCTCACACACACCGAGACGCTTGTTACTTTCACAGCACGAATACTGAAGTGGGCCCTGTTGTGTGTGGTTCAAAGGTAAGATCCTCGGTGAGACTCCTGGGCATCCACTTGGCCCAACAAGAGCTGCCCTGCTGACATAGATGGCCAGCATGGCTGCGCTGAGGAAGAAGTGGCTGTTAGGCATGACTCTTCTCCCCAGTGCATAAGGTGCTGGTCAGAAGGGGAGGAGGAGGGGCCCTGCTCCAACTACGACACCCAGGCCTCGTTCTAACTGAGGAGGACGTCACCAAAGAGCCTTGCAGTTGGTTGTCTGCGTGCTGGGCGGAGAGATGGAGGTGCTGGGCACATCCATCTCGACACCTGCATCTGACCGTCTGCAGCCAGGAAAGGCAGACAGAGTGGCTGGGCTGGCCACGGCAGCCTGACTAGCAGAGGAGCTCCGCGGAGCTGAGGGGAGCTCTGGTCTCTGGGATCACGCTTACTGCTCCTGCGTCTCTTCACCTCCGCCTGGCTTGCTTCACGCATTCCCCAAAGCACTGGATTCCAATAATGAGGCAGAATCTTGGGCACTCAGGCCAGCCTCCCAGTAAGGGTGACTTCAGCCTGGGCCCTGCCTGCACTGCGCACTGCAGTGGCCCTGGTGCCATGCAAACTGCTCCCCGCAGTGGCAGGGCCACGCCCAAGCATGCTGCAGCTTATGGACCACCGCTGCTGCCACCGCCACCGGCCCACGGCTCAGAGCTTTGGCTGCTGGGACCCCACGGACACACATAATGTGCTGTTTAAACAAGGGCATCTATGAGTGCAGGGCCTGCCCAAAAGGAAGAAAGTTTGTAATGTATGAAAAAGTGTTCATGGGCCAAGAACCTGA
This sequence comes from Capromys pilorides, assembly GCA_004027915.1. Taxonomy (NCBI): domain Eukaryota; kingdom Metazoa; phylum Chordata; class Mammalia; order Rodentia; family Capromyidae; genus Capromys; species Capromys pilorides. The sequence continues at coordinate 4,283 of PVKN010029584.1, forward strand.
TTTCACGACGTGGCTGCATCCACAAAATCGTTTTGTCAATAACTGAGCTTAAAATTTCTAAAATTTGTGTTAAATATACCTCTATACTTGCCAAAGCAAAATGGTACGGACTTCTTTGCATTAGCTATGTAAATACAGAACTTTCCTTGATAAATCTTATATATTGTGTTTCAGTCTGCTGTTCAGCTACCTCTGCTCATAAAATTTCTTTTAAAACTTTTTATCTCTTCTTAGAACTGCAATCTTCAAATTTTTATTTTGTTGTTAAAAATATGAAGTGTAGATGCCTTCTACTATCTTATCATGTTTGAGAAAATAATCTCTGTGATAATGCTGAAATATGAAATAAGCCCAGTAGGATTTCTTCTAAGTGGAGGATGCTCTTAATCCTATTTTTCATATATGAATGTGTAAATATTTTAGGCCAAAAGTTTCCGTAGATACTATCTTCATGCCTTCATTTAAAGTTCATTTCTTTGGCAAATATAAAACTTGTCAAATAAATTATATCTATTTATGGTTCTTTTGAATTTTTCACCATATTTAGTTCTTGCAAAATTGTAAGACTTCTCCATTTAATTCTTTTCTAGTATAGAGTATAAATTTATCCAATTAAAAATAGGTTCTCCCTCAAGAGATTTTTCCTACAGCTGAAATGCCCCAACGGGAAGCCGCAGAATTGCAGAACTGAAGTCTTGTACATGACTGGGGCTTTTATCAGTGTAACGCGTTCAGCTCCTCCTTTGGTTTTGTTGTTTATGTTTAACATAATTACTGATAAAGTTTTGCTACTTATTTTCTAGTTGTCCCCTGTGTTTCGCTCCTCTGTCTTTTATTAGTCACCCCCAGACAAGGGGATCTTGGGGCGCAGAGACAGTCACCAGGCCTCTGTGGGCCCAAGAGGGGAGCCAGCGCGCTCAGCACAGGCAGCCTGCAGGTCACTGGGGAGCAGCGCCCCACGTGAGCCTGACCCCGACCCCGTGTCGGCACTTCTTCCACTGCAAGCTAGCGGGACAAGGACATGCCACCCCGCTGCGTGGCACCAGAACTGGAGATTTTTAAGCTCACTAAGAGCAAGCGAGCCTGGAGGGCCTACTTTGGGTCTTTCCTTGCTGAGGATTCTCACACCATGCAAACATCCTGCATCGGTGGCGTTATGGGGTCTCACATGCATGATACGAAGGGTAGCAGTTCCGTGGCCCCAGGAGTTCACCTCCTCGCCTGACCTTCGGTCCCTCCACGGTCCCACCTGGTGGTCTCCGTAAGCTTCACCCATCAAGTGCTTTTACAGTTATCCCACCTTAGTAGACATGTAAGCAGATATGTAATATTTTTCTTTTAGAGGTGTGTTCTTCCTCTGTTAATCATCTCAGTGCAGCCTGTGTCCTGTGCCCACAGTGGTGCATGGGTGGTAGCTGCAAGGTGCTCTGAAGGCTCGAGAACCCACAGCCAGGCACCATGCACGCGCCTGTCACGCTGTGAGCATGCGTGCTCCTGTGCACGGTACACACGCCTGCCCACAGTGCACACACTGTGAGAGTACATGCTCCTGTCCACGCCGTGAGCGTGCGCGTGCCTGTCCACACTGTGAGCATGCGCACTCCTGCCCACAGTGCACACGCCATGAGCATGCGCACGCCTATCCATGCTGTGAGCATGCGCACTCCTGCCCATGGTACACACGCCTGCCCACAGTGCACACACTGTGAGAGTACATGCTCCTGTCCACGCCATGAGCGTGCGCGCGCTGTCCACACTGTGAGCATGCGCACTCCTGCCCACAGTGCACACGCCATGAGCATGCACACGCCTATCCATGCTGTGAGCATGCGCGCTCCTGCGCATGGTACACACGCCTGCCCACAGTGCACACACTGTGAGAGTACATGCTCCTGTCTGCGCCATGAGCGTGCGCGCGCTGTCCACACTGTGAGCATGCGCACTCCTGCCCACAGTGCACACGCCATGAGCATGCGCACGCCTATCCATGCTGTGAGCATGCGCACTCCTGCCCACAGTGCACACGCCATGAGCATGCGCACGCCTATCCATGCTGTGAGCATGCGCGCTCCTGCCCATGGTACACACGCCTGCCCACAGTGCACACACTGTGAGAGTACTGCTCCTGTCCACGCCGTGAGCGTGCGCGCGCCTGTTCACGCTGTGAGCACGCTGTGAGCACGGTGCACACGCCATGAGCATGTGCACGCCTATCCATGCTGTGAGCATGCGCGCTCCTGCCCATGGTGCACACGCTGTGAGCGTGCACGCTTCTGTTCACGATGTCAGCAAACACACCTTGGAAGCTTGCACACTCCTACACAGGCAAAGCGTTACTGGGGTTGAGGAAAGGCGTTGAGCCCCCAGCTGCCCCTCAGCTTCCCGGATACTCCTGGCCCAGGTGTATTAAGGAGGGCAGGCAAAGTCACTCTCCTGCACGTGGGGTCCCTGGGCAGGGAGTGTCCACGAGGGAAGTCTGGAAAGTCAGCCTTGGGCTGCACCTGGTCGGAGGGGCTTCCTCCCTGCCCTTGGGCCCCTCTCCCGGTGTCAGTCTAATATCGCCAGTCTCCCTCTTTCTAGGTGTGTCCCGACCTTGTCCTCTGAGTGGGGTTTGAGGTTGGCACCTGTCTCTCAGTGGCAGGACCACAGAAGAAGGACCCTGCAGGGATGACACCCCATGGAGCCCCTGATTTGTGCTTGCCGGTGGCGCGTAGCGCTGAGTGTGGCCGTCTGCAGAAGCTCTGCCTCCGCACGTTGGCCGGCCCTGCCGGCTCTCCTCCTGCAGCTCTGGGCCCTGCAAGGCTGTCTTCCTGCCGGAAGAACATCCTTCACTACTTTCTGCAGTGGGGTCCGCTACCATGGAGCCCCCTTGGCTTTGTCTTTCTTTTCTTTTCTTTTTTTTGCATTTAGTGCAGGGTCTCACTGTCTAGCTCGGATTCATTGTGATCCTCCTGCTTTCGGCCTCCCCAGTGCTGGGATTACAGGCCTGTACCACCACGCAGGGTCTCAGCACGCCCCAGGGGTGGGGCCAGTGCAGCATGTGGTGTGGGGAATCGAGCCCTGGTCCCTGCAGGCGCTTGGTCTGCCGAGCTCTCTTGCTGAGCTCTCTTGCTGGCCCCTCTGCTTTGTGTTTCTGAAGACATCATTAGTTTGGCGTTCAGTTCTCCCAGGTCAGCAGGACACCATCCAACCCTGTGTGTCTCAGCTGCTCTGTCACCCTCTGGCGACCAGGAGGCGTTCGAGATGACACACCCTCCCTGATCCGCTCTGGGCTTCCCTCTGTGCCTTGTGCTGTTTGCTGCTGTTTTATCTTCAAGTTTCCACTCTGCCCACTGTGGTTTTCAGGCTATTTTTAGACCAAATACTGTATTTTTTGTTCTGGAGTGTCTGACTTCTTGCATGGATTTCAGTTCTCCACTGAACTTCCTCATCTTCCATTTTACATATTCCTCCCAACCGACATGATAAACATAGCTAGAAACTTTATCTGCGAACTCTGATATCTGAATAGCTGGTAAATCTGATTTTCTTATCTGAGTAAAAAATGTATAGAGGAAAATTAAGCCGTGTGTTCCTCCAGCACTTGCGGCTCCAGGCACCTCCCCGCCATGCGCTGGCTGAGAAGGACATTCAGCTCCCTGCTGCGTTAGCTCCTCCTTAGAGTCTCGAGACAGCTCATGAAGTGGCTGCCGTTCAGCTGCAGCCGCGCAGCCAGCAGGACGTGGGAGCCACAGACACTGCCGGGCCAAGGGCCAGGAGCCTCCTGAGGCCTCTGGGGATGGCGGGCGTAGGGCTGCTTTGACCCTGCTCACGGTGCCTGCCATGCAACTCTTCAGGGCGAAGTCCCTGACTCTCCATTCAGTTAACCCTGCGGGAAAGATGTCAGAATGTCTTGTCATGTGCCATCCTCAGCAGCAGCGGAGGACACGGTTGATTCACAGAGCCAGAGACGTGCAATATTAAACGGATGATTGATGACAGAGAGGGAGAAAACGTACTGCCGCATTGTGTTTTTATTCAGTATCATCTGAATAATGAAAAGTGATAGCCCAGCTATTCTGCAGGAGTGTGTGTGTGTGTGTGTGTGTGTGTGTGTGTGTGTGTGATAGTCCACTCTGCCCACCTGCTTGCCTGGCCTGCAGGTCGCCCAGCTGGAGCAGGGCTGGTACTGGGAGGGAGCTCTGGATGCAGGGGCCTTGGCCGCCATAGCCAGGCTGCAGGGGCCGCTGGAGCACGGGCAGAACTTCAGCCCTGTCCCTGCCTTCCTGCCGGAGCTGGCTGTCAGCTCCTCTGGGCTCGGGGACTGGCAGGACACCAGCCCCTCCTCAGGCTGCTTCTCTTGGGTGACCCTGCGGATCCTGCTCCCAGGTGCAGACCACCCTGAACTTCTCACCTCCGGGGCCAGGGAGCCAGGTCCCCACAGGACCGAGGCCTCTCTCTCCACCCACATGTAGGTGACTTTACATCTGTGGCTCTGTGTGTGGACATGGGTTCCCTGGGGACACTGATGTCATGGGTCTGTGCACCTGCTTCTGAACTGGGTGGCTCTGGCGCAGCTGCTCATGAGGGGCGAGCACTATTCGCACTATAATCGCTTTCCTTCCCACCCGCAGCCCAGGCTCACACTGGCCGGCAGTGCTTGAGTGGCCACTACACAGGGTCACCCTTATTTCAGCTCTGAACCCTTCCCGTGGAAGCTGTACTGGCAGTGACAGCAGGGGCTTCATTTTCGAGGGGACACATTTCTTAAAACTTTACCTTGCAGCCATGAACAGAGTCCAAGAACCAGGTCCTTCCCTGGGACTGGCAGGTGTGTTATGTGTCCCTGGCCGTGCTGGGGCATCCAAAAGCCACTGTCTCCCCGCCGTCTGTGAGACCCCAGAATGCAAGGGGCCCGAGTAGCCTTCAGCTGGGTGCGCCTGAGGCTCAGGCTGCACAGTGCTTGAGAGAGGGAATTAACTGGGAAGAAAATGAACCGATTAGGACACAAAGTTGCTCTGTGTAGCGCATGCAGGTAGGTGCACAGCATGAGTGTGGACCGGTGTCTGTCTGTCCATCTGTCCTCCACCCCAGCTTTTTTCCAGTAGATGCTGGTGTGCTGTCAGCAGCCTCTCGTGTGCTGTGGCCCCAGGGTGAAGGGCAGGCGTCGGTGAGCCTGTCACACCGTGTGCATGCTCTTCCTCAGCTTGCCAGGGAGGCGCATCCCAGAGAGTTTCCCGCGCATCGAGCCCTTCCCAAAGCACCTGGCGCTGAAAAGATTCATTGCAAACAACAGGCGTCAGCAGATAGTCCACAGAAGTAAACTGTTGGCTGACGCCATTAAAAATGGTGAAGCCAGCGGGGGAAGCATCGTTTGGCTGCTGTCTTGTACAGGAGAAGGAGCCACTGCACTTGTGTCCCTGTGGGTGGCCAGGCTTGCGTGGGTGACACTATGGAAAGCTGCACAGCGGGACCAAGGCTTGAAACCATCCTAGGTAGGGGGAGGGCTCTCGGGATTTCCTCTGGGCCGCCAGTGCTGAGGAGGCCCTGCAGCCTTGGTGTCAGAAGGGTGGGAGGCGGTCCTGTCCCAGTGGGGTAGAGCCCCTGAGCCGTGCAGGGCAGGCACGGGGCCTCGGGGCTGCATTCATCCGAGCAGTGCTGCAGACGGGAACGAGATGTCAGCTGGCTGAGGGGCTCAGAGCTCCTCAGTGTGGTGGAGGTGGGAAGCGGGCGCGGGCTGCATGGAGCCTCCTTGGCTCTCCTCTGCTGGTCAGGACAGGGTGGGGTTGTTCACATGCGGAGCCTGGCTTGAGAAGCGGGTGGGTGTGGTTCTCAGGCTGAGGGAGCGACTCTGAGCTTGCTAACAAGATCCCGGCCGGGTGGGGGTGCTGCCCCAGCCCTGGTGCCCAGTCATCCCAGCTGGTCCGGACCCTGGGTGGCCCTAGAAGCTGGGTGTCATGGGTGTGCCCCCGTGGTCACACTGGTTCCAGGAGACCACACCTTCCTCAGTGCATGCCGCACACACCAGCTCAGGAAGCTATGCCCCAACCCTCCTGCCAACTCAGGTTGTCACCCATGCCAGGGGCTGTAGCTGGACCCAGGGACACAAGAGATGGGCAGCCACTCCCCTACCCAGGAGCAGCCACAGAGGGCAGACAACGTGGGACCCCAGCAGGCTGCCTGGCTTACCCTGAGTGCACAGTCCCCCAAGATCAGCACAGAGCCCGGCTCCAAGAGGGGAACATCCACACCAGGAGCTTCTATCCTGGGGCTCTGGGGGAGGCTGGGCTTGGTGCTGATTGCAGGCAAAGCAAGAAAGGCGACTTGCGGGCAGCGTGAGCAAACTGCCCAGACCGCGGCTGGGCACTGCCCACCACAGGAGCAGCAGGCTCCAAGAGGCCCGGGGGGCCACTGGCATCCCCAGAACAAAGGCCCCCAGAGCTGCATCCGGGCGCCACTAGCCTTGTTCGTAGTGAGCCTGGGCTGTCTGTCCACTCACACGCTTTGGAGATGTGTGGCACAGAGGCCGAGGCCCAGGGGCACGAAGGCCTGGCCTGGAGGAAGCGCAGGAAGTGAGCTTCTGCCCAGGGTGGACCAGCCCCGAGCAGGAAGCAAGAAGGCAGCGGGCTGGGCAGGAGCTGCAGCTGGGAAAGGAAAGCACATCGGCCTGGGTGTGAGGCAGAGTTACCGCAACGCTCAAGACGGACTCCGGTGGGCGGAGTGGAGGAGTGTCTCCAGCAGGCAGGAGCAAAGGACTGGGAGGGGACCTGCGGGAGGCAACGCTGAGGGAAGGACTCCAGCTGGAGGGCGCCAGCAGCGCCTGTTCAGCAGGGCACAGGGCCTGCCCCCTCGGCCCCAGCGTTCCCTGCTTCCGGGCCTTGACCCTGAGGCCTGGCTCCCACACGTCTCTTTGCAGGATTTATGAGGACATTTAGCCAGAGCTGAGTTCAGACTTGCCGGCCTGGTGCAGTGGAGAGGAAGGCCTCCATCTGGAGTAGCCGGGGCCTCGGGGCACGGTGAGGCCAGGCTGAGCCCCCGTTGACAATGACAGCAGCCTTTTCCTCAGGAGAGGCCATGGCCTCCTAATAGCTTGCCTTCTTCGCTTCCAGTTCTCCTTTCTATTTTGTTGGCAACCATGCTCAGCGGGGCGCCCCACACCCAGCACCGTCCTGGTCTGCTTCAGCTGGGTGTAGCGAGCCACTCACCCGCTGGCACGCACCCCGCATAGGCTTGCTCCACAGGCAGAAGACAGGTCCACTGTTTCGGAAACTGTGAAAGCGTACGCCTGAAGGATGCATTGTACGAGGCAACACAGCTGGAAGAGGCCAAGTTCGACTTTCCGTCTGCAGGTACTGGGTCGGTGGCTGCTCGGGGACCTCGACAACAAAGCTCACGCAGCCCCCCAGCAGGCAGCCCCCACCACCTGAGTGACCAAGTTCAGCATCGTCCGCTTACCAACACACTTCTCAGGCAGCAGAAGGGCCGCAGAAGTTCTCTCTGAAACACCCCCTCCCGGTGCAGAAGCAGTTATTTTTACATCTGGAAATGCTGATGCTATGAGCTCCCACCTGCAGGGCTAGGGCTGAGAAAGCTTTTTGCCACCTGTTTGGGAATCAGGGCCGCCCAACATCTGCTAAGCGGGAGGAGAACTTGCGCCTAGGGTCCTGACAGCGGCCTGGGGCAGGAGAGCAGCCCAAGGCTGGCCTTGGCCAACATCAGTGCAGGGGATGAGGATGCAGAATGTCCAGCCAGCAGGTGTGAGTGGAAGACCAGTGAGGGGCAGGTGAGTCCCTGCCACCTGCAGACCACGTGGGATGGCCAAGCTACAGGTAGTGATGGGGCCGGGAGACCAGGCAGGAAACTCAGCTCACCTAGGGGACCCATCCCACCTGCTGCTGGCTCTCTGGGTAGCAGCGTGAGAGAAAGGCTCATCACCAGGCCATTGAGCAGAGTAACAGCCTGTACTGTGCCCACCCCAAAGCTCCCTCTATAGGAAGATGCCTGGGGGTGGGCGGGTGAGGGGGCTTGTGTCCAAGAGGGTAGCTGCCAGGCATCACCAGAGCTACCGTCAGGGCCACCTGTTGCTGGGGGCGGCACCACTGGGCGAAGGGGCATGTGCGGAAGGTGACTGAAGAACAATCAGGTATGTCTTTGGCTGCACATAGTGACAACCCCACGTGGATTGTTCAAACACCAGTGATGACAGACACTGCCCTGGGCTTCACGGGGCCAGTTCCGAAACACTGCTGAACCGTCCTGGGGCCAGGCTGCTGCAGAGACCTGGGTCCTGGCTGGCTGGGTCCCCAGTGCCAGTAGCCATCAGGACGGGCACAATACAGGGCCACTCTCCCACAGGACAGCTGTCCTATCTGACTCCTGCTAGAACCAAGCAACCCTTGGGAAGCAGACATTTGCTCTTGACCTGGAGGGAGAAGTATGTGCCGTGCCTGGAGGCCTGGCCCACTCTCTTCCTCACCTGGTGTCTTAGTTACTTTTACCCGTTGCTGGGACAAATACCCGACACTCAAAATGAAGGAAGGAAAGGTTTATTTAGCTCACAGTTGCTGGAGGTTTCAGTCCATATTCGGCCGGTCCAAGGCTGAGTGGAACAGAGCAGAGGGCATCCAGTTCATGGTGGCAGAACAACCAACTCAACCAACTCACCGGAGCAGAGAGTAACAGCCCTTTAAAAAGTCTC